>JANIJG010015789.1:0-36502 GCA_024611175.1 Megaceryle torquata | reverse complement strand
AAAGGAAAAGAAAAGAAAAAGAAAAGGAAAAAGAAAAGAAGAAGAAAGAGAAAAGAAACGAAACCCCAGTGCCCTTACAGGGGAGGGCAAGGAAGGGCCGGTCTCCCTGGTAGCTGCCTAATCAGTCGGGCTGGTGGCTGCTCCTGTCAGCATGAAGTTGCAGTTGGGATTAATGGGCTGTGGCAATCGGATCCCGGCCCCAGCAGGGCCAGCAGGTCCCACCATTTGCATGCCATCAATTATTCAGGCTGTCAGCTGTTGGATGCAGACCGGTAGGGTTGGGGTGCAGCGCTGGCCACATGGCTCATCAGAGGTGTGCCCAGCAGCCCTGTGCCGGGGCAGGCAGCACAGCTGGGCCACCGGCTCGGCCTTGGCGAACCCACGCTGCCCTGGCCAGCCCCCACCTGGCACGGCACCCGCACGGCTAACGGCATGGCCTCCTGGGAGCAAAAAGCTCCAGGAGAAGCCCAACATTTGGCTGAGTTTCAAGGGACTGTCTGTTTGAGAAGATGGGGAGAGCTGGATGCCAGCCAGCACGCTCCAGTGACTAAACCTACCTGTGCCTGCAGCCATGGCCAAAGGTTTCACAGGAAGCAAACACATGGCCAGACTCAAAAGTGGACCATCCCTGCACTAAAAATGTAGCATCATATAATAAACTCGGGGTTCACCAGTTAAACCTCCAGTCAGATGGACATACGGTGAGTACCTGGCACGAGCACCTACAGACAGCTCTGGGTCAACTAGGTGTGCACTGCCAACACCCAGTTCTGCCTACCCAGCTGTGAGACATCTGTGTCCATGTACCCACCCTCACGCAGAAAATCATCATTCTCTCAGAATCACCCTTCAGGGTGGAATGACTGAACTCTCCTAAACTCAGATGCTGGTTTTCAGAGTACAGCATGAGGAACAGTAAACATGGGACAGAATAATGGCAAAAAAATGGCACAGGGAGATGTCTACCCACACATCGATCCAGTTCTTCATCCCCCTTTTCCCATGAAGAGAAAGCACAGTGAGGGTTCTGGCACAAGCACACCACCAAGCTCCGAAGGACCAAGCTAGCACCTCAGTGTGGACAACCACATTGAAGCCCCATCATTTACACTCAAATCAGACTTGCTTTACACAGGGGTCTGCCCACATCCACTGGTACATGGCCTGAGAGGGACTATAGCTCATGTCAGGAGCTTGAAACGGTTCAGAGTTGCCCCATGTGTCTCAGTACCTCAGAAGCATCCTTGCTAAGCATCATCCCCAACAACAAACATGCTGGGCTGCAGTACTGGCAGCTTTGGTGGGAGTATTTGGCTTTTTCAGATACCCAGGTCTGTTAGTAGAAAGGAAATGTGTCATTAAGTCAAACTTCTGAGGAAAATAGAAATTAAAAAAAGAAAATAAAGATAAATCAATCCTCAGACTTCTAGAGTTTGAAATTAAAGATGAAGAGAAATAAAAGGGGGATGGCAAATCGCAATACTCAGCAGGGTAAACTGGTAGGAAAGTCATGATAATGAAGAGCAAACCACAAGTTTAAGGTCACAGGGTCACTTTGCTAAGCAAGTACCTACCTCAGAACATACGGGCAGCTCAAGGTGCCTGTGTCAGCCCAACCTCTTCAGCACTGAGCTCACAGCTATTTGAGAGTGGGATTTGGGCATATCCCACTCAGTCCGCCCGTATTTAGGACAAGTAATTGAGAGTGTGATTGTCGGGAGGTCAAACTGTTTCAGATACACAAAGACTTAAAATCCATTCACGTTCTCAAATGCATGCACTTTGCTCACAGTCCCATCGTGAGCAAAGGGCCACGCTGCAGCGTGGAAATTCAGGCAGCAGGCTGGGTTTTCACACAGCAGAGCCATATGTTTATCCTCACTGAGGCCCAAAGTATTTATGCATATATACAGTAGCAGTGAAACAACAGAGTGATCCTCTGTGGCTGTGTGACCATAATCTAACTTGACAAATGCAGTTGTCAGCAGCCCTTAAAGTAAATTTTACCTACACCCCCTTGGCTAAAGCCTGAGCCCTTTCAAATAACAAAATAAACAGCTCTCTCCCAAGAGTTGTGTTCTCTGCACTGTATTTTCTGACATGCTTTCCCACCAGCAACCTGTCATCCTGCTGCACTGATGTCCATTGTAAGCGGCGAAGGGGGGGGATAACTCCCAGTAACTCCTCGCTGGTGAAGTGCAGACCAGCCCAGAGGAAAGGTGGCAGAGGGGCCACACCTCTGGCAGGGCTGGTCACCACATCCCATGTCAAGGAGCTCGAGTAAAGTCATATGTAGTACATGTACAGATGTGTTTTTCTATAAATAGCAGGCAAGCTGGGGTTAACAACTGGGAAAAGTTCCTCCCCAGCTGCCCCTCTGCTGAGCAAATGGTGCTACTGGGGTTTGCATCAAGGTGCATAGTCACAGCTCTTCCAGCCCGGAGCCCTCACTGTCACCAGCAAACAGGGCACCCAAGATAAGGTCAGCGACGTTGCAATTGGCCCTTTTACAGGAAGGACCCAGCTTAGCTCTGGGTCTTACATTATGTTGAAGGGCAACGTAGCGAGGGGCGGCCACAGGCGCTGGTGTGGGCGGCCAGCACCATGCTTTGAGCTTCTGGGCAAATTGAAGAAATAGGCTTTTTACGCCCTATTCTCTCCACCCCAGTGCACATCTGCACTCCAGACCACACACGGAATCGCACAATTGCTCAGGTTGGAAAAGACCTTCAAGATCATCAAGTCCAATCTCAACCTAACCCTACCACCCTCTCTCTAACAACCCACCGCTAAACCATGTCCCTGAGCACCACATCCAAATGATTTTTAAGCACATTCAGGGATGGTGAGTCAACCAATTCCCCGGGGAGCCTGTTCCAGTGCTTAACAACCCTTTCTGTAAAGAAGTTTCCTGATATCCAACCTAAACTTGCCCTGGCGCAACTTGAGGCCATTGCCTCTTGTCCTGTCAGCAATGAGAAGAGACCAACCCCGCTCTCAATACAGCCTCCTTTCAGGTATTTGTAGAGAGCAGTAAGGTCTCCCCTCAGCCTTCTCTTTTCTCCAGACTAAACAGCCCCAGCTCCCTCAGTCGCTCCTCATAGGGCATGTGTTCCAAACCCTTCACCAGCCTTGCTGCCCTCCTTTGGACCTGCTCCAGCACCTCAATGTCCTTTTCGTATTGAGGTGCCCAAAACTGAACATCCCCCTCTCTGGGTTGCACAGGGGACCCTGCTCTTGGTCTGCCCAGTTTCATACACCTGGGACTCAGCCCTGCTCCAGGAAGACCTCCTGCCCTTTCAAAGTCCCTTAATAAACATGAAACTGTAATGGCATTTGGGGGTTTTCACCCCTAAAAAGCCAGTCTTTGCTTCCCTTCAGATTTGTGGGTCAGCCACAGCCACGTGTGAAGCTGTAGTGACATTAGGATGACCCACAGCAAACTTAATACCACAGTCTGACAGAGCCTGAGTAAGGCTGCCAAGGCTGCCAGAGCTTGGATGGCCAGGACAGGACAGGGGAAATCATTCTTGTACTTGGTGGTGGCAGTGCTTTAGGTGAAGCCTTCTTTCTGCATCAGCATTGGATCTCAGCCCCAGCCTGCATGTGGTGACAATTTTAGGGCAAAGTGAAGGGTTGAGGTCCTGCTTCACCAAGAGAAGGGCTGAACTTGCCAAACCCTAACCCTGGGGTTGCATCCTGCTCTTAACCCATGCCTGGTGCCCTCACTCACAGGTGTCCTTTTGCCCCAGCGCTCAGCAGCACTATTCTGGAGATGGGAAGGCACCTGCCCCCAGCTCATGGCAGGTGCCCTCCTCCTTTCCCTCCTTCCCTCTTTTCTACCCTTCCGCTGCCCCTGCCCCTGTAAGCACATCTTCCAAAAACAAGTAAACAGTGACCAGCGAGCTTCAACCTGTACAAAGCAGGGTCCAAATTGGTTGGAAACTCACCCGTGAGTGTCAGGGTGGGAAGTAGCAGGGCAGCTGTGCAAGAGCAGCAGCCTCAGCAGGACCCAGCGAGGATGTGTCCATCGCCTTACGACACAGCATCTATCTTAAGGTACCCAATTTTGACCTCGCTATCATCTTAGATATGGACCTCTCTCACTCTCACGCTTCACGTGTGCAGCTCTCAGCACCAGGATGCAAATTCAGAGGGCTAGCAGGTTCATCAAGTCAGGCTTTAATCCCTGCTGTACTTGTTGGCTGCTCCTCTTGCTGTTGAGAGACATGGGGAGGGGGTTTGTCAGTCCATCCAGCTTCCAACATGGCCAACTGATGCCACATATGGCAGGAGCCACAAAAGCACCCTGTCATGCCACCTTTGGCGAGTCCTGGCTCAGCCAGCTGTGGAGCACAGCCACCATCTGCAGAAGGTGAGGAGGGGGCAGCTGAAATCCTTGTTCCTCATCCTAACAGCGAAGGTTAAACAAGACAGCGTGGTGTGCATGGTCGCTGGTGCCCTTACCCTATCAGAGGTCTCAGATGGACAGCATCCAAGCACAGAGAGGAGATCGTCACCATGTCATCTAAACAGTCTGCAACAGAGCTCCCAGAGCCCCAGAGCCCATCTGTGTGGAACTGCAGGGCTGAGCCCTCTGCAAAGTTAGGAAGGATTCAACCAGCCAGATGCATCCTGCACACCAGCTCAGGTCTCCTTAGGTGACTCAGGGTCAGCAGCACCCACAGACAAAAGACCCTGAGGGGTGTAGGGTGGGAAATGTTTACACCTTCAAGGCACCTTCTGCTCACTGCTGTTTTCAGAGCCTCAGCAGATAGAAAATAGCAGGTGCATTAAGCTCCAAAATGATTGTAACGTGCTGTAAATTAAAATATGCTCAGCTCTCCACAGACAAGGAATGGTGCATTGAAAACAACAGGGGCTCCCATCTCCCAGTGGCCGTTCACAGGATGCACAGTACAACTTCACACATGGAACTCAAAGAAGCTCTCTGAAATGAAAGATCTGCTCTTTCTGGGGGTATATATATATATTATTCTTTTTAATAAGGATTTCCAATGTGCAGAAACCATTTATAAGAGCAGTAGGAAAAAAAGAAAAAAAAAAGTCTCTGGGAAATTATTGGCGTGAACTTTCCAGGCTCTAAATTAAGGGCAGCCTAATTTTCCAATTAGGCAGCTTGATAGGCAAGATGACATGTGCAGCGTAGAAGGGCAGGCTCTAAACAGCGTTTTTATGAACATTTCTCATGCCTGCAGCAGCCTTTCTATACCCAACAGCTGAGGAGTGCACTTTCCCATGCCGTCAGGGGTGAGGAGGTTACGACTCCGGCATTGTGCCCCTTGTTTCTCACACAAGAACCCGGCGCGTCGCAGCTCGGTTGAAAGGGTCCAGCGCCCTGGCGAGGGGCGGCCGCCCCCGGACCCCCCCACGGCGCACGCTGCCCCCGCTACCAGCTCAGTTTAACCCAGCGTTGAGGCAGACGACCGGCAGCGCTAATTGGGAAGTGGGGGAACCTTTTTCAGAGTCGTTTGGTCAGTAAATGAAACTCCGGCTCCCCGGCGACCCAGCGTGTGCGTAGGAGCTGCAGCCTGAGGTGCAAAGGGCAGGGCAGAAAGATTTGGAGCTGATGCTGCTCTTTCACAGCTTGAGCTCTCACCTCCTGCTGCTCAACCAGCGGAGGGAAACCCCCAGCGCCAGGGTGACACGTACTTCCTAAGCTGGCTGATGACCTTGCTGCACCACATGCCGCCGTGAACGCAGAGATGGTCTGAGAGTGGACGGGAACCCACAGAGGCGCGCGAGCCCGTCAGTCACAGCCGGTCAGATCTCTCCCTTGATGCAAGAGAGAAGGAAATCACACACCAAGCTCCAATCCCTGCTTGGCACTTAAGCAATCCTGAGTAAACTACGTTTTCTGAAGATAACCCAGCACAGTATAGAGAGTTCCCGATTTTGCCAGTCGGCTCAACTCATTGAGCAGTCACAGACCTCAGCTCGCAGCAGCCTCAGGGCTCTCAGCAAAACAAGGGATTTACACTTAACAGCTACAAAGGCTCAGTGTGTTGAACCAGGAGCATTCATTTGGCCAGTATCAGTAATACAGCAGCGTACTTCAGTGAGAAGAATCATAGAATCACAGATCATAGAATGGTAGGGGTTGGAAGGAACCTCTGGAGATCATTGAGTTCAACCTCCCTGCCAGTGCAGGGTCACCCAGGGCAGCCCACACAGGAACAGATCCAAGTGGGTCTTGAAAGTCTCCAGAGGAGGCTCCACAACCTCCCCGGGCAGCCTGGTCCAGGCTCTGTCACTCTCACAGGGAAGAAGTTTCTCCTCATGGTGGGGTGGAAACTTCCTGTGTTTCACCTTGTGACCATTGCCTCTCATCCCATCCCAGGGCACCACTGAGAAGAGCCTGGCCCCTTCTACTCAACCCCCACCCTTCAGATATTTGTAAACATTCATAAGATCCCCTCTCAGGCTTCTCTTCTCCAGGCTAAACAGCCCCAGGGCTCTCAGCCTTTCCTCAGCAGAGAGATGTTCCAGTCCCTTCAGCATCCTTGTAGTCTCCATTGCACTCTGGTATTTCCCTGTCCCTCTTGCTCTGGGGAGCCCAGAACTGGACACAGTACTCCAGATGTGCTTTATTCCAGGTAAGAGTATTCCAGGTGGTGGCTCAGGAGGGGCACAGCACCACAGGAGCTGCTGGGGTATCTTCACATCTCCTTTACATTAGTAGAAACTACTATCCTTATATATGAAATAAGAACAACCTCCAAACCAAAAGTCAGATTCATTCAACTGCCCAAACCAAGGCACACGCAAGGCCATGCAGGGATCTGAACCACGTGGACAAGGAGACTCCACGGTGCATTGTTCCACAACAGGCTGTACACACATTGTTTGTGGTTTCATCAGCAAAAAATGCAAAGGGAAGAAGCAAAGAGGCATTTGGCCATGAAGAAAAAGGGAATTCCTGGGGATAGGTGGCAACTGTCAGAAAAGAGGCTGCATTTGTTTTTCTTCCATATGGGTGGCCCTACAAATAAGTGTTTGCATTATGAATTTTTACTCTGAAAAAAGATTGGAATCAAAACTGAGACACAGGGCAGTGCCATCATGGTTTTTCAGTAATGAACAGTGGTGTTCCCTTACATTCCATTAAGGACATATAGAATCACAGAATGGCAGGGGTTGGAAGGGACCTCTGGAGATCGAGTCCAACCCCCCTGCCAGAGCAGGAACACCCAAGGCAGGCCACACAGGAACAGATCCAGTCTACACATATTCTTCACTTATTTTCTTCACCTAATTCTGCATTTGGAAGTTGTAGAGAACTGAGGCAATGTGTGATGGGCACAGGCTATCCCAAATAAGAGACTTCTCCATGCGACAACTCTTGTCTAAACAGTTTGGAGGTCCAATGAATCACAGCCTTGAAGGTAGCTGAAGATGAGCTGGCTCTCCAAAGGCCCAAACAGCTAGCAGCAGCCTGAAGCCATTGAAGCTTCAACCACACGATCCGTAAGACCGGGTCAGTTTATGTGAACCTGAGGGTTTCCAAAGAAAAGCCCAAGCTGGATTTGAAATAGCAAGCACCATAATCCCTAAAAGCCACTTCTCTAAAGGTGATCCAGGGGAAGGCTTGATAAAAATCACTGCTTGATACCCTACCATGAAATAACTCTTAGCCTGTCACGGAAACGTTAACTCGTGTATTTCCTCCCAAAGTGCTCTTACTTCAGGTTGATCCAGCATGGAGAATGAGTTACAGTCAACATTCAGGATTTCTTTTTGTTACTGGACAGCTACTGCAGACAAACGAGGCACAGCACCTTAATTTGGGAAAACTATTTTAAGATCAAGACCACACCTGGAATACTGTGTCCAGTTTTGGGCTCCCCAGTTTAAGAGAGACAGGGATCTACTGGAAAGACTCCAAGAGAGAGCTACAAGGATGATTAAGGGATTTGAGCATCTCCCCTGTGAAGAAAGACTGAGGGAACTGGGGCTGTTTAGTCTTGAGAGGAGAAGACTGAGAGGGGATCTTGTTAATGTCTATAAATATCTGCAGGGTGGGTGGCAAATGAAAGAAGCCAATCTCTTTTCTGGAGTGCCCAGCAATAGGACAAGGAACAATGAGTATAAACTTGAGCATAGAAGTTTCCATCTCAACACGAGGAGGAACTTCTCTACTGTGAGGATGACAGAGCCTGGAGCAGGCTGCCCAGAGAGGTTGTGGAGTCTCCTTCTCTAGAGACTTTCAAAACCCACCTGGATCTGTTCCTGTGTGGCCTGCCCTGGGTGACCCTGCTCTGGCAGAGGGGTTGGACTTGATTTCCAGAGGTCCCTTCCAACCCCTACCATTCTCTTTCTTTTGTAATTTGGTGGTATAAATGGCAAATTCCCCTGGCCCACAGCCCACCCACGAAGGCACTATGTAGACTGCAAATGACTGTGAAGAAATCAGATTTGGACATACCAGAAATCAAACGGAATGCTCTCTAACAGTAAATGCTCCAAAAAGATACTGGAAACACTGTTGCATGATTCTTTGGTTGTGCATTCAGATACCCACTATATTTATCTTAAATAGACTTACCAAAACCTAAGACCTGCACTTGGCCTACTACAAACAGTTTCTTTTCCTTTATATTAACAGCCAGAGAAAATGTATTTAAATGCTTTGGAAATGAGAGCTCAAACTAAAGCAAAGAATAATCTCTAGTTCTTCAAGCAGATGGAGATGGAAGCATGTGGTATTAGAGATTAAAACCTCTACCTGCAGCAAGCTTTCTGCACTGCAACCTGGAAATTGGGAACCCCTGATATTGTTCTGTATGAAACCCTGGGCTGGAAGCAGCACTGTGACAGCAAGCTGTGGACTCCCTCCAAGGACGTACAATGTCTTAGATCAACGTCCCTTTGGGATGGAAAGACAAACTCTGGAATTCTTTATAGAAGAATATGTAAATATTTAACTAATATTACCTACAGACGCTCACATTTACATCTAAAGGCAAAGAGCTAGAAAGATAAGTGAATAAAGATGGAGCAGGAATCGGGTACCACGTGTCTTTTATTGATCTCATTTTTTTACATAATCAAGTGGCCCAAAACTTTTCACTTCCTTCCCGAGGACACATTTAATTTTTTATCATTTGCTATAGAGCACAAAGTGCACTCACTGACATCATTTTACTTTGTTTGCTTGCTTTCTGCAAGGCCTAAAAGCACTGCATCAGCTTCCAGCAATGTGGTATCAACTGCTGCGCCCAAGAACCTCGACGTGAGTTCAAGATCCAGCAGTCTCAGGCGTACTCGGGTTCCCCTCTGGTACTTCCTGTGAAGGAAAGAGGAGAGGGGAAAGAAGGTTAAGTTTTGCAACTCCCAAGGCTGCTCTCCTCTCTGCAGATCAAAGGAGATGCCCACAGACAACAGCGTGCTGCAATGGAAGTCCAGCGCTGCTGGGACGTGCTCTGTAACACCAGAGCCAGTCTCTGCTGACACAATCCCACCTGGGGAAGAGCAGACACCACCAGATCCCGCTGAAGGAACGCAGGCTCTACAGAAAAGCAGTTTATTATACAGGAAAATGTGTCTTCCATCAAAACATTTTACTGTATCAACTGCTATCATGCACATCATCATCTGCAGGACAACCTATCATCAAAGGGGAGGACAAGTCATCATTAGATCACTGGAGACACTGCTATTATCAAAAGAGCATAATGCCAGAAAATATGGTTTATATTTCCAACTCTGGGCCTCAGGCAAGGAAACTTTTCTCATCTTATCCCCTCCTCAAAGAGTGGGTATCATCAGCAAGGCTTTTATTAAGTATAATTAAAAAGAAACCCCACAACTCTTGTAATGAAACATTCTGCCTATGGGGTTGCGTTTTACTGTTTTACGCTCTTTTTTGTTTTCTTTCTTCTTCCTTTAAGTCTGACGATGCACATCTTCAGTGTGTTTTAAACCCAGACCCTGTGACAAGATGGTCATGACAGATTCGTGAAGGTTTTTGAAATACCAGCATCTTTTGAGGCACCTGGAGACCCACTGATCAAAGTCCAGAAATAAAAATGAGAATTATTCTTCTCCCAAAAGTTTAAGCCATATATATATATTTTTTTTTTTTTTCCTAGTCAAAGCATAAAAATCTGAAGATGCATCAAGCTTGACCCCTTTGAGCAAATGCAAGAGAGAATTTGCAGCATTCTCCAGTTACAAACTGGTGGTTGCACATGTTTCCACCTGGCTCATTTTAACCTTCAGCTTGAGCAGAGTCTTCACTATCTGACATCTGTTTGCTAGCACGGAGCAGAACCAAACTGAGTTTCAACTTTTTTCAGCACATCAAATCAAGATCCTTTTGGAAAACTAAACAGCTGAAGATGCTGGACTTGCTTTTTCCCCCCCCCCCATATTCTGTCAATTGTATCCTAGATCCGCTTCCCGCGGCTCTTGGTGAACCCTGGGTAAGAGGCTCGGTTACAAACTGCAGAGGAAGATCATCTGACATCTCCACTCTGAACAAGTAGAGTGTTTTGGCCAGCGAGGTTTCTGCTGATGCTCACCCCGGTCAATTTTCTTAAAAACAAAAAAACCTGAAGTCCCTCTGTCCAAAATGAGAACAACCACTGTGGCAGCAAGAGGACAGCAGAGCTGCCAGACAGTAGGCAGCTTACCCTTGGCTGTTACCTGAAGATCTGGACAGGATCAGCTCTGCCCCTTTCCCTCTGAAATATTTGCATATCAAAACAAAACAGTGTCACAACTGCTGACTGGTGAAAGCTCAGGTGAAACAGTAAAGAGGAGAAAGACAAGGGCAAAACAAAGTTCAAAGACAATGCAGAAGACCTTAAAAATGGGTGGTAACTTCCAGGATTTGTTAGGCTTTTTTTAAAGAGAAAGTTCCCCAAAGAAGTCAGGATATTTTGAGGTAAGAAGGGGAAAGGAGAGGAAAGTTCCTCCCTGAAGAACCTTAAATGAAGACACCAGCTGGAGCGGGCTAGAGATTTAGCCATTGGGGTATGGGAAAGAAATCTCCAGAAAATTCTCTAGCATGAACCAAACCTTTACCTTGCTGACAGCTGCTGGCTAGATCACAGAATCACTGAGGTTGGAAACGACCTCCAAGATCATCAAGTCCAACGGTCAACTAAACATTATCATGACCACTAAGCCATGTCCTGAAGTGCCACATCTGGATGTTTTTTACACACCTCCAGGGATGGTGACTCTACCCCGTCCCCAGGCAGCCTGTTCCAAGGCCTCACCACTCTCTCAGTAAACATTTTTTCTTGATATCCAACCCAAACCTCAACTGGGGCAACTTAAGCCCATTTCCTCTCATCCTATCAGTCACCTACCTCACTGCAGCCTCCCTTCAGGTAGTTGTAGAGAGCAAGGTCTCCTCTCAGCCTCCTCCAGACTAAACAAGCCCAGCTCCCTCAGCTGCTCCCCATAAGACATTCTCTCCAGACCCCCCACAGCTTCCCTGCCTTTCTCTGGACTTGCTCCAGCACCTCAACGTCTTTTTTTGTCCTGCGGCGCCCAAAACTGACCCCAGTGCTCAAGCTGCAGCCTCACCAGTGCCCAGTACAGGGGCATGATCACGTCTCTACTCCTGCTGGCCACACCGCTTCTGACCCAGGCCAGGATGCCAGTGGTCTTCTTGGCCACCTGGGCACACTGCTGGTCATCTTCAGCCGGGTGTCCACCAGCAGCCCCTGGTCCTTTTCTGCTGGGCACTTTCCAGCCACTCTTCCCCCAGCCTGTAGCGTTGCCTGGGGTTGTTGTGACTGTTGTGGGTCCCCTTTGCATCCAACCAAAAAGTTCTTCTGATTCCTAATACTACCTTTGGCATAAATTATCAGACTGTTCTGCCTTTATCAACAAGAGTGAGGAGTGGATGGGCATGAGAAAAGACAAATTTTTAAGAGAGAGAGATCAGGGTTTGAGAGAAGGCAAAATAGAGAGGGAAATCGTATAAAGAGATTTCACCTTGTAAGGAGAAAAAGGAGGCTGGGAAAGATGTGGAAGAGGAGATAAATGGCAAAGCAGGTGACAAAAAAAAGCACTGAAAACACTGCAGGCAACTAGTGTAGAAATGAAGGGAACTATACAGAGTAGAGGCACAGAAGAGGAAAAACATCACTGACAGGTAAAGACTGCATGAAACTATCAAAGCTTGAGTGACACTAAACTCAGACCTGTGAACTACAACATTCCATTCAATTCAACAATCCATTTCAATTGAGTGAGAAGTCCTCTCTCTATTTGACAGCGCAGAGGAGAGACACTGAGCTCCATCGTTGTAAATTAAATACAAAATAGTACAGTTTACAGTCTGCAGAGAATTTTGCTCCCATTTCCAGACATGACTTTCGCATGAATTTGTAATGCAAAATCCAAGCAATTGTATTTTCATTAAAAGAACCACAGTCTTCAGTGCTGCTTCAGTATCTCAAACAGATTTCGGGTGCTTTCGTTGCACTTAGAGAAGAGTTTCCAGTCACAGCACATCTGCTTACAAAGAGATCCCAAAGAACACATCACTTTAAGGAGCTGACACAACTGCCAGTTTCGATGAATGTAAACATTTGGGCTTGTGACAGATGTTCCCTACAGCTAAAACACTTTAGAATAAAGGAGAAGTGGAAGATGTAGGAAAAGCAGAAATGTGACCACAACCACGCAGTGGTGGGGTATCCAGCACAGTGAGAGCAAGAGGAAATGATAGGTTGGTCTATGCCTAGTAAGCATATTCTATCCACTAAGGTATTTATCCTTAAACCAGATAAAGCTATCCTATGGTTAAAGCAGAAGGTTGAAGCAGGACCCAGAAACAAGAGAGTCATTTTATTTATTTCAGGAATGGTGTCCTAGGAGACAAAGGACACCACTGTATAAGGAAAGAAACTACCTACTGCCATTTTGCAAAAGGACTTGCTGTGTTTTTAACTAACAATGCCAGTATTCAAGATCATCCTATCTCATGACCATCAGCAGGAACCATTAACCTTCACCCAAGCACCATGTTTTCCTCCTACCACTTCCTATTGCCAGGTAAGAGCATTAAATTCACTTTGAAGCAGGCAAAGGGAGTTTAGTTGTGTACGTAAGTGAAGGTATAGGATTATCTTCAGAAATGAAGAAAAAACCATTTTGCAAGTAGAGTCACAAGCTTTCTCCACTTCTACAGAATTTATTTACAAGAGTTACCAATTTTAACCCTTTGAGAACACCAGTTTTGCATGGAAGGACTCTGCCTGACATTGACCCATCTCAGGCCAGTGTCAGTAGGGCACTCAAGAGACCTTCAGCTGAACTTCAGCCAAGGAGCAATGGGCTCTAAAAAGCTTTCTCTAGTTTGAAGGAGTGCTTGCAAGCTTCTCTCCATCTCTTCCAGAGGGGGCAAAGCACTGGGTAAAGGGGCACCTGCCCTCAAATATCTGCTTCCAGAAGATGACCTTAACTGAACTCGGAGACAACTCAACTAATTGCTTCAGTGCTTTTTCTTATTTTTTGACTGACTCTGACTTACATAAATTAGGTCTTCTCTTTGCTGGATGCAACTAAATAGTGCAGCGTGAACTTCCAAACTTGAGGAACTTGAAAGCTTCCTTCTGAGTGTCTCTCTTTTACTGCAACCTGGTCCCTGCCCTAATCCTTTCGCTTTTGCACCAAATCTTTAAATCTCTCAAAATCCTAATAATAAATTAAAGGCAATCAGCCAAAACCCCAAAAACTCTTCAGTCAAGAGTATAAACTTACATTTAGATAAAGTCATTTTAATATGTCCCCTTAAAATAAATGAATAAACAAATCCCCCCAATATTTTAACATAATAAAACTGGAGAGGGAGGATATGGAATCAGGTATTTCAGCTCTTGCTAACTTTCAAGAACGTTGAGGTGCAAATATTCTTTTTTTGGTTTGTTTGTTTAATTTAGGAGTCATTTCAGGCTACAGCAAAAGGTTTACAAAGGGAGTCAACCTGGAAAGCAACGAACATGTAAAACCAAGGAAGCTATAACTAAAAATGGATTTTTTTGATCCTAATTATACCATTTGCTACCAAGAAAATGGGACAGTAGGTTCTCAGGTGTGCAAATTCACATGTAGGGGAAGCATCCTGCTGACTAGCATTAAGAATTTGATTCCTAGTTTAAATTACAGGTGTAGACATTAAAGCATTTTATTAAACTATCCAATATAAAAACTGCATATGATCACAAATTAGTAAGCAGTCCTTCTTCTATTAAACCCACTCTGGTTATTAGTTTAAAATTTAAAGCAACAAACCTTCTATTCTTGGGAATGGTGCTACAAAACCAGCAAAGCCCTTACAGAAAGGGATGAGTCTCACCAGTTCTTGGCTACTATTTCCCAGTCCTTTGAAAAAGGCATTCACAGATACCCCTTATTCCATACTGTAAAAATCCAGGGCTGCTATTTTGAGACAACTGGGATATTTTAGTTTATAGTCCCTCTATTTTGTTGCCGGTGTTCAGTCTCCGTTGTCTCCTTTTGGAATGATAATCCCGAGCACTGCAAAGCTGAACGAACCAGCCAGGGCTGGCTGAGACCAACCTCACCCACCACTCATTTTCCTGTGCCTTTTATCCCACCCCTCAGAAACCTGCATTTCTGAAGGCAACGACTAAACCTGAGTTTTAATTCCTATATTGACAGTGTCATTTAAGAGAATTTTATTAGCAATTTTCACTTTTTTTTTTTTCCCCCATCATTTTTTCAACATCTCCCAACATGTTCTAGTGACACCTTTCAAAAACTGCAATAAAAGGAGTCCCTGGATTATCTCCCATACAAACCAGATTAATATAAACCATCCAGAGAGGGGGTTAGAGTTGAGGCATGGCACTCTCAGCGAGCGCCATGAGAAGTCTTGATGTCTTTTGTTTTGGTACTGTAAGAATTACAAAGTGTGTTTTTCAGTTCGATTACTCAAGAGGTTTTGTTTTGGTGCCTCAACAGGGTACAGAACAGTTTACAAGATTCTTAACCGATTCATTTTCTCTTTTATTATGCAGAAGACATCACATTATCAACCTCAGGGAAAAAAAAAACCAACAAAAAAGGTAATGAAATAAATTTGACAATCACTTTTTCTCCAGATTCTATGTTCACCATTCTTACCACTGTTCAAATCACTCAAAATCACCCTGTAGCTCCTCATTAGTAATGCTGAAACTATGATGCATCCCCAAAAGCAAGCCCACCTCTAACTGACCCCGGTCAGCAGCAAAGCAGTGCAGCTGGGATGGAACAAAGCTGTGTGTGGAACAATTCCTCTTGTTTCTCAAAAATATTCTGAAGAATTCACAGATGCTGCCCAAGCCCGCACTGGTCTCAACTTTAACAGCCACAGAGCTGGTTTAAGGAGCTACCCTGGCACAAATCTGTATGATTTTTGTAAAGGTCACCCTCTGATGCCCTACAGGGAAGGAGCTCAGCAAGAGCACACCACTTCCCAGCAATCCCTCGCTCACTGTCAGTATATATACAATTTTTGTTCAGAAGAAACATGGATGAGATTAACAGATTGCTAATTCCATGCAGCAATCTTACTAAAGTGGCTTTTTCCAGTGAGGTCCACCTTGCCCACCTAGCAACTCGGGGATGGTGATTCCACTCCCTGCAGCTCAAAACAGCAGTTTGTAACACACGGCATGAGCTCCTGGGTGATGCTGGGGCAAAAAGACCAAATCCTAGCTTTGGACGTATGAGCACAACAGCAGGAAATGGCAGTAGAGAGGCAGAGTGAATCCTGCACAAAGCAGAACATAGGATGGTAGGATAGATACCATCAGAGCGTGCAGTGTCCTGCTGACTACCTTTCTTTAGAGACTATTAAAGGGAGGGCAAAGAACATGCATCAAACTGAATAACCATGTAAAGATCTTGATCTGTTATTAAAAAGACTGAACTGTCTATACCTTACAGAAGGAAAATACTGGTATTAAAAGGTCCTTAAATCTATCTGGGAAAAACACATGATGGCAGGAAAGTCAAGTCCAAATGCAAAATGACAATTTTGCCAATAATAGTCATGAACCACTAGAAAAAAAACTCCAAGCACTGAAACTCTTCAGCCACTGACGGCTCCAGCTGAAGAGATGTCAAAACAGATGTGTTAGTTCAGTTCAGGATAACCTGCTGAAATACCACGTCTCGTGGTAAAGTGAAGTCCTGAGAGATGACCTGAAGATCCTTTGGGCTTGAATCTTATTCATCCATTATTTATTATGACAGCAGCCAGTCATTCAAATAAAGGATGGATGCTCCAAATAGGATTTTCAAAGCACCTCTATTCTCTGCACTGAAAATGCTCCACGGTTGCTGTTTATATTCTATCACAAAATGCAGCCTTTCTTCTTTCATCAACCCAATGCCACTTCAGCTGTATTTGTTTCCTGCTCAATTTGTTTTCCTCTTTCCATGAATTAAGCAAGCAAACGTGCTCTCACGTCTTCTGACCATTTACCCTTTGTGACACCTGCTTCATTTTTCTGAAGAATTTTAATCCTTGCACCAAAGCCATTCTTTTACAAGGAAGAAGTCTATGTTCTGCTAGATACAAGCAGAGCTTTAGATACTTTCCTAGAGAAAAGCAGATAAAAGCCTCTCATATTCTTGGAAGCATTTAGCAGAAAGGTGGCATCTTCATTCTGTGGGACCTGTGTTAAGGGACCTTGCCACCCTTCCTTGTGTCTCTGCTGTTGGCTATTGAGATGACTGGCAGCTGATCAAAAGTGGCACAGAGGTAGGTGAATGGAAGGTGGAAATTTTCTTTCCTATAGCCAGAAGAAGGCAAATGCAAAGCCTGACAAGAATCACTTTAAGGTTCTCATGGAAAAGCCCTGAGCAAGCCACTGTGAAGACACTGTCACGTTCTGCTATTACAATGATACCAACAATCAATGGCATTTGCTTCTACAACGGCAAAAAAGATACAGCCAAAGGTGCCAAATATTTAAATCTAATTCTATTCCACTCAGTACGGACATTTAGACTCTCAGTAGAACTTCCTTGTTGTGAAAAACTTGTAAAAAATAACATGCTTGCCTTCAATTCAGAAAAAAGCCCAAACAACATAGTACCCAATATTTACTAGAACAGCCCCCCCCAAATCTTGCTTCAATTTTGCTACAGCCTCTGCAAGACTCAGTCTGAATTCACTAACATTTTTGGCACAGGATCATTACCTTTTTAGAGAACTAATCCACGGAATAATCTGTATTTTTACCTTTTTCAGTGTGATATTTCATATCACATCAAAGATGAATGGTGTAACCTTTTCTCTCTGGCACTTTGACAAATGAAACTTGCAATGGGTGGCTCCTGTCATCTAAGAGCTTGTATCAGATACATTTCTTTTAAAATACAGTAATTTATGCCACTTGCTTTCTGAGTCCACAATGTAAAACATATCCTTTCACTTGAGAGGAAACATCACTCTAAAAATAAAAGAAATCAGACTCTTCAGTCCAAAGTGGTGTATTTTTTTCTGGTTTAACTATGCAAGGAACGATTTTGATTAAAATTTTGCTTTGCCACTTATAAAATGCTAAAAAATTAAAATGATATACCTGAATATATACAAAATTAGCCAATTATACTGCAAAACATACAAAACCCCTGCAGTCCTTCATGCCTATGGGCATCAGAAACCAGGCAAACTGCTTAAAAGTTTTAAGAACAAGGTAACCAAGTGGAAAAAAACCAACCAAACCAAAAACCCCAAGCAAACAAACCGACACAAAGCAAGCTCCAGCTCATACTCTTTTGTCCATCTTTCCACAAGTGATCTCCTACAGCAGTTTGTGTCCTTTTCCACACTGGGATGTTGTCCAAGTCAGGTATTTTTCAGGTACACAGTCCTAAGCCTTCAGTCCTCCAAGTTTAACACACAGTTTCCACAATACTGTTGCAGTTTTCCTCTTAATACACATGGTCTCAACCTTACTCTCTTTCTACACTCACTTTGTTCCCCTAATCGTAACTTCTCTGATCTCTCACTGGGATCTCTAACCAGGCATTTCCAGTTTCCTTTTTCTACCCCAGGAAAAACTATTATACATTTTTTCTTGTCCTCTCTTGCTTACTGCCTCCTTGCTGATCCCAGTGCCAGCCCAGCTATCCAGCCAGCCTCATTCTCCTTGCAGTTTCTTACCCCATCACAGATTTTTCCTTCACCAGTACCAACTAAGTTCAGTTGTCTTCTTTTTCTTGCAGTGCTTCTCAGCCGGTTCCAGTCCCCTTGCACCAGCCCCCTTGCACCAGCCATCCTGGCAGGTCTCTTATAAGGGATTAAAAATAGTAGGTTTTGATAATCCAGACATGGTTATTATCAAAATTCAAATCAGACTGTTTCTCCCCCTTGCTGTCTGGGTGATGACACCAGCTATGGGAACAATGACAATGAATTTAAAAACCTGCCCAGCCCTGTGCTCAACCCTCAAGCTTTGTACAGCCTGGAGAAGCTGTCACACAGGAAAAACCTCAGCAAACCAGGAAAGCTCACATACTGTCAGCAGGTTTTTGCAGATGTGACTTCTAACCCTGCTCAGACAGTTCTGTCTCCACTGAGGGTAAGCCTCACAGAATGTTAGGGTTGGAAGGGACCTCAAATGATCATCTAGTCCAACCCCCCTGCCAGAGCAGGATCACCTAGAGTAGGTCATACAGGAAAGCCTGTGTCTTTTTGTTGTCTTTAAACCCCATTGTAGCTGTAAATTGGATTTATTCTTCTTTTAGCTGGACGCAGAAGATGGGTGAGGAGGCTGGAACTGCTACTGCAGTGGCAGTGAGTGCTGGTACCCTTGTGAGGACTAGCATGTAGGGACAGACGGAAAATGGAGCTGCTGAACATCTGAAGCAGACACCTGAATTCTCAGTTGCGTGTGAATCAAACAGGAGAGATGAGAAAAGTGCCAAAGCTTGGGGAAAGCCTGGGCACTAATGGTTTGGGGTCTCAGAGAAAGACTAGGAGGGGGGAGTGGGGTCTGGGGGAGATGCAGGTTGAGGAATACAGCTTTGGAGAATGTGGAGAATACTGGGTCGGTGAGAGTTGGTGGGCTAGGGCGAAAAGGAGGAAGAACTGGATGGGGCTCTAAAACAAGAGAAGCTGGAGGAACCATATGGTTCCCCTTTAGCCAACAACCAGGGCTGAGAGAGGACTGCTCCTTCCCAAAGAACTGCTGAAACAATCTAGACAATATGCCTGTGGTTAAATTCCAGAGAACATTCCTCAACATTTTAAGGTATGTCAATCAACAATACTTTTAGGTTTCAATTCCTTGTTAGTCTCCATTTAATCTGAACGTCCCAAGAACAATCTCAGCTACTTAGGTTATGAATGAACAATACAGACTAATCCTGAAGAGACTGACAAAAAAGAGGTCACGGTGCTCCTCTAAAAGGGACATTCTCAGATCTGGTCAGGAACATTACTTTGTAAGCCAACACTTGCATTATTCATTCAAATGGCTTTCACAGTAATAGAAGCTTATTCAGAGACAACATGAAAATCTGACTGGGGAGTGGCACTTTAAAAATACAACCAGTTTGATGCTGTCAGTTTGATTTGCAAGAACTGGCAAGAGGAGTGTGAAGCACGGGGAAGGTTCACCTCTCTGCAGAATGTCCCACACCTGCCTGTGAGAAAAGCCAGTATTTGATGGTTCTCCTTTCTGCTAAAAATAACTAATATTAAGTGATCTTACCCAAAGTCTGGAGAGGGGCAGTTTTGCATAAGGTGTGCTTCAGATCATAAAAAGAAGTGTGCTTCATGAAACACATGAAACAGAAGAGAAAAATGTACGTTTGTGAAGAATGTAGGTGGGTCTAGGCAAGGGATAAAGAGTGAGACAGCTCCCCTAGCAAGCCACTCACCTGTTGCACACAATGACATCAGAAGTGAGCTCAGAGTGCTAAGGGTAGCTTTTAGAAGATTCAGAGCACTGGAAGAGGCTGCCCAGAGAGGCTGTGGAGTCTCCTTCTCTGGAAACTTTCCAGACCCACCTGGATCTGTTCCTGTGTGACCTGCCTGGGTGACCCTGCTCTGGCAGGGGGGTTGGACTTGATGATCTCCAGAGGTCCCTTCCGACCTCCACTGTTCTATGATTCTATGAAATACCCAAGGGAGGTTAAAAAACATACAAAAGAGCATGAAAGAAGGTATTACTAGACACTATTAAGGTATTAGAAATGAAAAAGGTTAATTTAATGCTGTAATGCTTGAGGTTAAGGAAATACAGTGGATAGAACTATCAAAAGGAATTTAGAAGCAACAACAGAAAAATTGGTTCTGGAGGCAATAAAGATAAAAAGAACAATCAAGATCTGTCAAAAGAGACATGCAGGCAGAAATGGCAGCTGCAGGTTGGGAGCAGACAAGAAGGGACCTCCAGGGAAAGCTAGGAACAAAACGGTGCTGCTGGGAACGTGTAGCTGAAGGTGTGTGTCCTGGGTTCCTGAAACCAAAGGCAGCAGAAGGGTAGGAAGGGTTTCCAAAGAGAATTCTGTTCAGGGGAAGCTGACTTAGAAACAGGAGGATGCCTATAGTGTTCAAAGGGGGAGGGAAAGACGAGGGAGAAGCTTAAAGTAAGTATAGAATCATAGAATTGTCAGGGTTGGAAGGGACCTTAAAGATCAGCTCGTTCCAGCCCCCCTGCCAAGGGCAGGGACACCTCCCACTGGAGCAGGCTCCTCAGAGCCCCATCCAGCCTGCTCTTAAAAACCTCCCAGGATGGGGCCTCCACCACCTCCCTGGGCAACCTGTGCCAGTGTCTCACCACCCTCATGTGAAGAAATTCTTCCTAATGTCTGACCTGAATTGACCTCTCTCTAGTTTTGATCCATTCCCTCCAGTTCTATTCAGTGGAAGTGGAGAGACAAAGAAGAAAGAGTCCTCAGAGGTGAAAACAAGTGTATTTAAGAACAGTACAAAGCAGGTGTATTCACGACAGCAGAACTGCATCCAGTATGTAAAGCACACCTGGAAATGAACTAGCAACAACTGCCCTGACATTGTACAAGGAGAAGAACCACCTTCCTGACCTACTTGTTTGGGTTATGCTTTTTTATAATGACTTTATCATCTTCTGGTCAACGGAGGAACACTGGCAAGTTCTCAGCAAACACAATACACAAACATGGACTGGGAAAACATAATGGATAAGGCCGTGCTGTTTTTTTTTTCCCTAGATGTGGAAAGATGCAAGCTCTGCAGAAAATGAAATGACATCTTTCTCCACAGCGAGGAAACTGGAGACAGATAAAAATATCTGGGGGAAAAAGGAAGGAGTAGAACTTCTGTCATTAGAGGAGCAAACTGAGAAAGAAAATAATTAATGGTTATTATACACAGTTGGGCAACTTTCTCCTCTATAGTCTCACCTCCAAATCCTCCCTTCAGTTTCTTCACAGAATTTCTCATCTATAAGCTCTTTCTTGAGACGTTCTGAAATGCAGCCATACCTCATTTTCTCAGTCTTGCACTATGCAACCTTTCAACTGGATCTACACAGGCAGACCTTTCACATCAGCACATATTTATGACGGGGCTATAAAACTGCCAGACAAAAGAGTTAAGGTCATGACAAAACCTGTGCATATTTCAGGAATGGAGACAAAAAAAATAACATGATATGGACAAAAAGAACTTAATCTAGACCCCAGGTGACAGGTCTGTGTTCCTCTTGCTCTGTATTGGCAACAAGGGGCGAGCTGGACTCAGAGCTTTCGGTTGGCAACATCAGCTGTGCCCAAAGAAGCACCATGTTCTGTGGCAGGTGAAACAAGAAACAGTTTGGAAGCACTATAGCCTTTTCTGAATGAAAGCTCAGGCAAACACTCAATGCTATTAGCTTCTAATTGTAAGCTGTTTCCTTAGAAGAAAAAGGTAGAAAACCCAGAACAAAAGTCCTAAAAATGTTTTAGACCAAGGCACCTATTGTACCACATCTTCCTACCACTGAGAAACGGAGAGCTGAAAGTATGACAGCTCCAGCTTCACAGTCAGACCACTTCTGTTAGCTCAGCAAACCCGGTGAGACGGGTGAGACTTCTACTCGACGCGGCAGAACCGCTGCACAGGCCTGCTGCAACCCCCATGCCCGTACAAACGATGCCGACCATACCTTGTACGACTGCTTGCCAAGGAGGGAGTGTTAGTAGCCAAGCTTGGCTCAAACAATCCCCTGCCCACAAAGCTACTTTAATGTACTGTCTCCACTGGGGAAAAAAAACCCACAGCGATCCAACAATACATTGCGATACTTTCCCATCACTGCAGCAATTCCCACCACAGGCTACACTGTGTCTCCAACAAAGAAGCCTCACATTCTGCGCCTGCAAAAAAAAACCCCTATCCATACTGTAGGGATGCCAAGAGGAACATCTGTGTGCTCAGAAGGACACAAAACTGGCTTTTTGTGTGCGTGTGTGTGTGTGCGCGCCTGGGTGAAAGGAATGGGGGCGGGGAGCTCACAGACAATAGCCTGTGTGACTGCCTGGTAAGGAAATGCTCTTTCATTCCCTTCCTCCTTCCTTTAATTTATTTTTTAATCTGAACAAGGGAGTCAAACAGCCACAGCAGTTATCAACTGCTTCTCCGAGCCTGGTGAAAAGGGTTAAGTTTGTCCTGCATTACTCGTTTTCCTCTGGATTTATTTTTTACCAGAAAGGATTTCTTTAGGTGTTAAACACGTACATCTACTTTTCATCTGAGCATTCTGGGTCTACTTGTCCCTTCAGCACAAATTATGATGACTGTAACGTAGATCTCATTCATGAAATGCTGAACTACAGGCAGTAGTAAAATGTCTCCTATGAGATGGAGACATCTGTGGGCTTTGATTATGAACAAAGTGAAGTTTAAAAAGGAGGGGGAAAAAAAAAGACTAAAATAGTCCAAATACGGCTGCCTTTCTGAACATTGGGTCAATCACTTGGAGAGCAGCGTGAGAATGTGAGCTGGGAACTTGCACCACCATGAAATTAAAGCTGTAAAGCAATGAAAACCAGCCCAATGGAAGCAAGTGATTATAGAAAGACCCTCCACAGAAGGCAAAGACCATTGCTTACCCATGAGCATTTAGATTTTGGTTTTATAGGACCTATGTAATCAGCTACTTAAATGACCCAACAATTCTCTTCTGATGGATTGAAAAATGCTGTTTTCTTCTCCACTACTTTCTGATCGTGGGACTGTCCTGGCCCAGTAACACTGAAGTATGTCCAAGTCCCCAGCCATATGCAAAAATCAGAAAACAATATAAGGATTTCTTTATGGAGTTGTGCTCACTAACACCATACTCTCCTTTTCTTCCTGCCCATTCTCCAGCTGCTCCTTCCCAACCTGTGTGGTGTAATCTAATCATCTGACAAGAGACCATTAAGGTGGCCTCCTTCTTGTCTCATCTTTATTGCCAGGAGTACCTCCAAAAGTGGGAACGAGTGGAATCAATTAGCAGCAACTTATCTGTTTCCCCAAATATTTGTAACTCTTTAACTAAGGCTCTGAAATTACATCCCCTTCCCTTTAGGGGAAACGGAGCCCAGAGATGTAAATCTGGAACTGAGCTCAGCCTTTCAATCAGCCTCCTGAACACTCACTCACCTTGCTGGGAACGTGCTTCAGCAAAACAGACAGGTTTTGGCGTGCCTGCTGCACGTCACACAAAGAAAATGCCATTTTCTGCTCACAATGCACAGTGTTACCTTAGTGTACCTTCTCCTGAGAGGAAACTGAGTGATAGGAGCTCCTACAACTCCCATCCGTGGGGAAAGGGAACAAAATAGCTGTGTCATCTGGGAGAAGTGTCCATGGCATTTTACTCTGGATTTGGAGACAGTGGTCCAGCAGTTCCACTTTTGGAGGCTCAGTGCAGACAGGGCTAAAGGCAGGCATGCAGAGTTCAGGTCTAGCAGGGCTCCCTGGGTGTGGAGGCAGAACAAGCACCTTTACTGGTCAGATCTTGACTATCAAACCATGCAGATCTAAATAGCTTCTCTATGGTGCCAGATCTGATGCAGCTGCACTAGACCCCCAATGTTAGGAGCTCTGAGTGGCACAGTGAAGGTGGCTTTTCAGAGAGTCAGCTAAGGACAAGGAAAATTTACTAGCTCTTGTTTAGCCCTGACCCTGCCAAACCAAGACTGGTTGCATATTTCTGCACAGGGTTCCAACTTCCATTAGGTCTTACCGACCCAGGTCTGTAAGTCCTGTAAGTCAGTCTGTAAGTCAGCTGTAGTTCAGCACTGCACTTGAGCTAGTTTGTCTTGCTGGAACTCAGGATGCAAAGGGTTACACAGCACTGCAAGAAAACAGTCCACATCTGAAGGGGCTTGAGGTGGGCGGGTGCCAACATCTCCTGCATGGAACCACCTCAACATCCTTCCCAGTGCACCCTGTAATAGCCATCAGATCCTGGCAAATGGAAGAAACTGGGTATCTCCACCCCAATCACCTTGGAAAAGTGGTGACTGCAAAGAACAAAGTCCAAACTAGGAGTCATTTAGATAAAACACAACTCAATACTTGAATAAAGTTAGAGATTTACTTGAGCTTAGTACTGCATAACTTGTTCTATGCATGAATAAAAATTACCAGAAAATAATTGTTTAATACCATATCTAGGCATGTACAGACAATTTACAATGTACAGACATTTTAATTCTCATTTTGCAATTTTTAGTGAAACTTGTTGATGCAAATGCTCATGAAAACCAGATTAAAATGGTTGAAGTCAGTCAAACGTAAGAAACACGCAGGGCATTTTGAGAATTTTCCTTTTTTGCCTCATTGCTATTGTCAAATCCTCAAACCAGTTCTAGACCATGAGTGTGCCAGGTTTCAGGCAAACACGTAGAGAGACAATTCCTGAAATATCTGCAGACTAGTGCTGGTCCATGTCATTGATGTAAGGTTACTGATTTCTGTGGGACTAGTGGCTGCTGAATTTGGGACTAAAAAAAACCCTCAAACCCAAACCCAATCAAAATAATGAACAGAAAGAACAAAGAGGCAACATCTCTCATTTGCTGGATTTGTTTTGCAGAGCAGTGACTCTTCTTCCTGAATGCAATAAATTTCTGCTCTACTTTTCATAGTTTCCACCAGTTAAATTGAAACTCTGCATATAACTTCCTTTGCTACCCACTTACCAGCATCTATTTGATTTGTTTAAAAAGTCAACTAAAGTTTCTTTAGCTGATGTCACAGAATTTCTGAGGCTGGAATAGACCTCCAAGATCATCAAGTCCAGCCTATGTCATAGGACAGAAGTATTCTGTGAGAACATTTGCTCCCAGTTAATGCTCACACCACCTCCTGTAAGACCAAGCACCTTGACTATATCCTGTATTACTGGAGTGAAAAAGGGAAGCTGTCAAGGTGCTGTCTCATTTTCCCTGTTACCTACCACTGCTGCACGTTCTACACCCAACCCTTGATAATATGCAAAAGATATTCAAACCCTGTATCAGAATCTCCTTAATTTATCACTGAGGTTCCTCTGTAGTGCCTCCAAGTCCTGATCTTCCAGCCCTACTGCAAACTGCTCCCTGGTTAAGCAAACAGAAGTTCCCATCTCCTCAGTGGGCAGCCATTCTGACAGGTGCTTCTCTTGTTCAGTCAGAATTTATTTGTACTGTGGCTCTAAAAGTTTTCCCCCAAATTAGCTGCAAAATCACAGGAAAAGTCCCTATTTTTCTTTTACCTGCAAAATATCCTACTGAACATTTATGTTTATATTCTTAAAAACAAGACTCCAAAGATGTCAAACACTCCTAAAATGCACTGTGTTTTTTCATCAACACAGGAAACCATTCTACAGCAAACTAATCGGATGTTTGGTACATTCACCTTTAGTTTCTGACAAGTAAGAACGAGTTTTATATTTTAATAGGTTTGAAGCTGTTCAGGAATAGTCAACTAAAAACATCCTGCCAGTGGCACACATGAACAAAACAAGGTGGTTTGGGGAATACTTGCAAAGAAGTCCAGCACATCCACCCATCACCCCTCCATCCACTTCTCCCAAGCCACACATCTTTTTGGTTTCCATTTTTAACCTTTCACTCTCTTTTTCTTTTCCCAAGGTACCTTGAAAACCTCGCCTGCTTAATTTACCACCCCCAAACTTCCAGGAACTGTGCCGTGGAGAGCTGCGGTAGAGGCTGGGTGTGCACTGGCTTTACTGTGGTGAATTACCCAGCAGAGCTGAAGGAGAAGGCTGCACTCATTTGCTGTTCTTAGTTGGCTTCTGCCCTGCCTGTAGCAGGGATGTTGGGAGTCTAAGAGGCTGGGACTGCCTGGTTATACTCATCCAGCACAAACTGGAGCTTCCAAGAGGGCAGTTTGAGCTTTCTTCCTTCCACAACCCCTCCGCTGTTGTCCTGGTGATAAGGCAAGCTCTCTGGCTGCCAACATGATCTGGATAGGAACTGGATCCATTTCAAGACCAATAAAAGAAAAAAAAACAAGGCAGTTTTCTTCTGCATCAGCTCCCCGACCCAGCTCTAAATGCAGCCACCCAAGGGAGATGGCCAATGTCAGTGGCTGGGGATAATGCCAATGTGGACCCCGCTGCCTTCCACCCACAGCAGAAGACAAGGCCATAAAAACAACTGGGGCCCCCTCCATCCCTCTGTGACAACTGACAAGAGGAATTAGATGGAGAATAGGCTAAAAGACAACAGGTCTTTCACGTATCACACTGGAGGGATTTCATTAAAGGAAATGAAATCAAATGGGAAATTCACAATAAAATCAACCCCCAAAATGTCAGAAACTTCTCTTGTGGTAAGGGCAGTCCTTGGTTTAAACGCCAACACTGGACTACAGATTTAGCAATACTAATATAACAAAGAACAGTTTTGTCCCAGTCAGCATTCCAATAAGCTTGATCCTTGGCAAAGGGACCTGCTTATCACTTCCATCTATCTCAGAAGTCAGAGCTTATGGTTATATTTGTTAGTAAAAGCAAGAGCAATCTCAAGACTGCTTCCCTTACCTTTCACTTAAGTCTTTTCTTACTGTCAGTCAAGAATTTCATCTCCTGCTATTGCTTACCTTCTGGTGGAGTATGGTAAGATGCAATTAATCACGATAACAAAATCCTATTCTCATTTGTGAGTAAAACTAATTGCAGTACAGTATTTCTTTTCCATCACCTTAGAAGGTGCCTTGCAGCTTTCCCACAGTATCAAATTGCCCACCTATGAACACACACAGAGAGCGCTTAGGTGACGACTCATTCCAGCTTAACCTACCTTTTCAAACAAGCTACTCCAAACAGTGTATTATCTGCATTTTAAATGGGGGGTGAAATTCTACCACTCGCTCTATAGAAAGGACAGGGAGGTTTATTGTACTCCACAAAAGATTTAAGGAAACTATTGATGGGTTCAAGCAATCTCTTATACTCCTGGGGGTGAAAAGAATCGTTCTGAAAGTCTTCTCCCACAGGAAAAAGGGAAAAAAACAATTAAATGATTTTGCTGACTAATGAATCAATTCTATTAAAATACTTTATCAATTCTGAAAGAATTTACATATGCATTTTTAAAGAGTATTCCTGCAGTAAAACACTGCTGAAGCCGATGGGGTTAAGCTGTAACAACAACTACAAGAAAGCTGGGGAGGGACTTTTTAGGCTGTCAGGCAGTGGTAGGACTGGAGGGAATGGATCAAAACTAGAGAGAGGTCAATTCAGGTCAGACATTAGGAAGAACTTCTTCACATGAGGGTGGTGAGACACTGGCACAGGTTGCCCAGGGAGGTGGTGGAGGTCCCATCCTGGGAAGTTTTTAAGAGCAGGCTGGATGGGGCTCTGAGCAGCCTGCTCCAGTGGGAGGTGTCCCTGCAATTGGCAGGGGGGCTGGAACGAGCTGATCTTTAAGGTCCCTTCCAACCCTGACAATTCTATTGAAGCCAAAAACAGGCATTCAGACACCCAGGTCCAATTCAGTTTCTCTTATACTTGGGAATAAACTCAGTTATATGGTGGCAGTCACCAGCACCATACTGCAATGCTGATGGACTGAAACCTTACATTGCACTCCAGTATTTCAGCACCTTGGCTATCCAGCAAGTTCCTTAAGCACGCTGGGCTTGCACCCTTTGGAATCCCACCTTAGCTGTATTTTGTTTCAGCATTAACCACACTTAGGAAGTGAAGTGCAGAAGCTGAGAAGAAAGCATGCTGGTTAAGGTGCAATTATTCAACCCCACGACTGATGGATGTGCACAAGGAACACACAAAGAAAATGCTATCAGTTAAAAAGTCACAATTTGTCCCATGCTGTAATTAAGAAGTCTTGAATGGAAATGTTTAAATGCTTGAATTAACTTGCCTTTTATCATACAGGATCAATTTCATCCGTGGGCTGAACAGGTTTGATCAAATCCAATCACAGAATCATCTCAATAATATGACATGACAAAATAGGAATAATTAACTAAACTTTAAAGTATCCCTTTTTGCATAGGAATCATTTTAATATATGAAAACTCATGTTGTTTAAAATATGTTGTTTAAAAAAGTAGTGATTTATTTATATTTAAACTTACATAAATATACATAAAATTTAATATATAAAACAGGTTTACTTAACATGGGTTTTTAGCAACATGCCACACCTAACACTCCATAAAACAGCAAATAAATGCAAGAATGCTGCTTTTTGCTTCATCGCAGAATCACAGAATAGTAGGGGTTGGAAAGGATCTCTAGAGACCACTGAGTCCAACTCCCCTGCCAAAGCAGGATCACCCAGGGCATGTTGCTCAGGAATGTATCCAGTCATGTTTTGAAAGTCTCTAGAGGAGACTCCACAACCTCTCTGGGCAGCCTGGTCCAGGCTCCCTCACCCTCACAGTGAAGAAGTTGCTCCTCATGTCAAGGTGGAACCTTCTATGCTCAAGTTCATACCCATTGTTCTTTGTCCTATTGCTGGGCACTCCAGAAAAGAGACTGGCACTGCAGAAGAGATTGTTGCTTAGGAAAGCAACAAAATTAATTTTGCTGGAGGACTGGAGAAGAGACCAGGGAAGTATTTACTGAATGTTCCTGGAATGCTGTCATCATAGCCTGCATGTCAAGCACAAGCTCAGGCAGCTTTGAAATGGAAAAAGAACAATTTGTAATGCTTGTGTCATTTGACATTACAGGATAAGCACCTCCTGCACTACAACCTACATTTTATGTTCAAACATAACAAGTGCAAAGGTAGCACTGGACTAAAAATGTCTTATAATACTAATATTTTGGAGAAATTTGGATGAAGTACCAAAAAAATTTCATTAAAAAGCAAGGACTGATAAAATTAAATAATGTAACATTCAAACACCTGGGTCTTATCCTTAGTTCATGCCTCAGATGTTAGAAAAGAAGTATTTCACAGCAAACTGCTCTGTGCAGTAATTGCACAGGTTCTGCAGCAGGTATGCAGGCTGGGAGCTTGATACCAAACGCAGGTAACTAAATTGCATCCCAAAAAAGACTAAAAATACTTTGATTTTTCAGTGTAGCAGTATGTAAGTCTTAAAAGATTCAATCCTCCAACAAACAGGAGTGAGACTGATGAAGCTCAAGCTGTTAGAGTGTGTCATAGCAAATGATGGGAAAAAAACCCAAACAAACCAACCTCTTAAGTTAGTAACTCTTCAGCATTTTCAACACTTATTACCTGATCTTGAGATCTAAATAACCCCTATGAAATAACCAATTGATAGACTTGGTGATAACAAGATACCTTCTTAAGGAGTTTCTGACTCAGGAGTCAACTGCTTTGTGCTCGTGAGCCTACGCAAGCAGTCAAGCAATGACAGATTTTGGTTAAACGACCACGTGTGTGCAGGCTCATACCAAATCCTGCTCTATGATGTTGATACTGGATATTCATGTGGTTTTCTTTTTCTTTCCACCCCTCAACATTTTCTAGCTTGAACAGAAAACAACCCAGGTAAAAAATTGTAAGCAGCATATTCATTCTTCAATAAAGCTCACTTTTCATTCATAGCATAGATGAAAAAACTAGGGAATTAGAGGGCCAGAAGCTGAGAAGGCTCATGGCAAGGTTATTCCTGTGTTAAAAAGTGCCAGCTCTTGGCGAGCCAGAAAAGACACGTTTAGTGAAATTATCAGTTTAGGGAAGCCTGCTAGTAAACTGCTTTAGGAATAAGGTTTTATGATTGACTTCCTCAGCTTCTTCCGACAATTATTGAGCAAATGGAAAGGAATGAGAGCTAAGAAAATACACAAAATGCAATTCAGGTGGCAGAATCAATTCTGGGTAATAGTCGTATCAGGTAATAGTCGTATCAGAATTTCAGCCCAGAGTTTCCCAGCTCACTCCTAATTATCTCATGGTCATTTACAAAAGAAGTTAAGCAGTCTACTTGGAGATTGTATTTATGGGTATTTGTCATCCTCCTGGGCCGCTTATAAGGGAACATAAAATCTTTTGAGAAAAGACAGTATTTCACACACAGCACACAAATACTTATTTCGGGAATTCTGGATTATTCACTGGCACCTACTGTATTGGAAAGCTGGAATTTCTACCGGACTTGCCTTCAAGTGTCTCGAAAACGAGTCTGTTTTAATGACCACCCACTTTTTAAATGTTTGAGCAAAATCAGAAAATTGAAAGGTGAGAGACTTTGAAAATTTACCTTTTAAACTGAAAGAGGTTACTCCTGACAAATATTTATCCAACTTGTTTTTAAGAAACTTTTGTGGAGGAAAGCTGGTTTTTAAACAGCCCCTAGGTAAGACCTCTCAGAGTTGCATTATCCTAACAGTTGAATTTGTTTACCTAGTATCTGAGATAATTGTCTAAGCTAATTGTCTAAACCAAGACAACTTTTGTTGTTGTTTTGCCCCCAGCAAAGATCAAAAGATACGACTGACTCATTTGCTATACTGGGAAGGGGTTTTGAATACACGCACTAATTATTTTTGTATTGAAAGGATTAAAAAAGAAATGATAAAGTAGAGACTCCATTTAACACTTTGTTAATTCTGGTATTTAGGACATGAAGGAAAGCTGTAAGGAAGTTAAGGTGGCAAAAATAAGCTTGCAAAAGCTAAAGATGAAGTTTCTCTAACATTCACAATTCATCCCCTTAGGTATACAGACAAGTTTTATTCAACATCACTGGTTTTACTGCTATAGGAAGCATATCATAGAGCAGCAAAAAGAGCCTAACTTTTCTAAATCCCAGTTCAATTTTCAGTTGTTTTTTTTCTGTCTTCTCCAGAGATCAGCACTACTACAAGCTGTTATTCTTGGGACTAGCAGGAATCACCGGTGCAAACTGGTTATTACCCAACACAAAAAGTGGTACTTGATTCTCTGATCGTAGGACTGATGATCATCACTGTGATGAAGGGCTTGTGAAATGCAAAACATTTTTTTTCTGTCCGGGAGAAATAAACCACAAAAAAGTCTGGAAATTACCATTTCTTCCTGACTACTACCCATGCTCCCTCACTGGGCTGTAGGACATGAGTTTCTGCTGTTGGCACTCAAGTTGCCTTTGGTCTGGAAGAATCACAGAATGTTCATGGTTGGAAAGGACCTCCTACATCACCAAGTCCAACCATACCCATAACAAAAAACATCTAAATACCCTGATCAAAGACGACTTCAAAAACACAAAATAACCCCCTGCATGCCTGCCACTAGAGCATGTCTTGAAGCACCAGGTCTACCTGTTTCTTAAATACCTCCAGGGATGGTGACTCAACCACCTCCCTGGGAAGGCTGTTCCAGTGCCTCACCACTCGAAGAAGCAGCAGTAGACACTAAAGGGCATGGAAAAGAATGGAGTGTTGTCTGGAGATGACCACTGCTCAGAGAAGCTGATGCATTTGAAGATCCTCACCAGAAGTACCTATGAAATATCTATGTGTGTCCAAACCATAGAATCATAGAATGTTAGGGGTTGGAAGGCATCTCTAGAGATCATTGAGTCCAACCCTCCTGCCAAAGCAGGATCACCCAGAGCATGTCGCACAGGAACAGATCCAGGTGGGTCTGGAAAGTCTCCAGAGAGGGAGACTCCACAACTTCTCTGGGCAGCCTGCTCCAGGCTCCGTCACCCTCGCAGTAGAGAAGTTCCTCCTCATGTTGAGATGGAAACTTCTATGCTTAAGTCTATACCCATTGTTCCTTGTCCTGTTGCTGGGCACTCCAGAAAGCAGTGGAAAAGAGATTGGTCCCTTCCATTTGCCACCCACCCTTCAGATATTTATAGGCATTAATAAGATCCCCTCTCAGTCTTCTCAAGACTGAACAGCCCCAGTTCTCTCAGTCTTTCTTCACAGGAGAGAAACACCTACTACCTTAGCCCAGTCTACATGGATTATCAAGCAAGTGGCATGAGGCACCTCCCCAGTGAAAGCTGCCCCCCTCAAATGTCAAGGTTCTGCCCAAAGGCAGGGCAGGATAACGCTCCATAAAAAACACCCACAGGAACGTGCCTCCAGAAATGCTTGAAATGTTTCTGTGATGCAGAAAGTAAAATAAACAAACAGCCAACTCAAGAAAAAAAGATGACAGACAGATAACTCAATTCCAAGCATTCAAAATCTGACAGAATACAGCAGGACAAGTAACAGGGAATATTAAAGACAGTGTATGAGGCAAGGCTGCTTAGGTAGCACCACGATCGGTTTTGCCTACGTAGTATGAACATATGTATGCATTTAATAATTGCTTGTTAATAAAGAACTGCACTTTGCTTAGTGGCTTTGCTATGGGAACAACTGCCCCACATCAAAAGAACCTCATTTGTATATCAAAGGAGAAATTACGCTCAGTAATAATGTTCCTTTGAATTGTCACCTAAAAATAGTATAGGACAAACAGAACTTTTGGTCATAAGACTTTTGAAGGGAGGAGGTATTTTCATCACAGCCAAATAAATAAATAAAGAAAGCGAGCACTTTCACTCTGGAGACTGCCAATATCATAGGGATGAACAGAAACTCATTTTCACTATGCGGTGTGAGGAGGTGGGTATGAAAAAGAGGAAAGCTACTTCTTACACGTACTCCAAAAACCTCTCAGCAACATCAAAGGAAAGCACACAACGTTCTTCCAAGAGGTGCATGTTTACACTCCAAGAGCAGCTTATGGTGTGCAGGACTCCCAGTCGCATGGAGGAACGTGCTCCCAGCAATACAAGACCCTCTCATGCTTCCCTCTTTACTCCTCAAACACCTCCTTTATTCCTAGCCCTATGTGAGAGCTTGCTAGAGACTCAAGAGGTGCACAGTACTGTGCCATGGAAGCTTTGTCCACTCACAGAAGAATATTAAATATGACCTTGTTCACTCTCTGCTACTTTCCTCTCTCCAGAAACACTTTGGTGCTCTCTGCAGAATCTTGCTACTTCATTCAACACCACCCACAGAGTCTGAAGTAGCTTAGTGGTGAGCTTTATGCCATTTACTGATGATGGCATGGCTTTATGTCACACACAGCACTTTCAGGCTTTTCACTAATCCCTATTCTTCTTTTCTTCTAAGCCTAAGAATTGGGTATCAGGAAGTTTCATACGGATAAGGCCTTCCAAAACCAAGCTGCCACGGGCTGTTGATGACCAGATGAAATACAGCAGAGCAGAGCTTTCACCTGTCAAAGGCTGCGAAAACTATTGATGCAAGCTCTCTTTCTCTTTCTAAATAAGGGCAGAAGTGAAAGCTCAAGGTTCAAACTCACTTGAGCCCTTAAACCCCACAGAAGTACTCTGAGCCAACGGCCAAGTGCTATAAGCAAGGACAGCCGTGCACTGCTCACTTCACCTCTATCTGTAGTAAAGTCACAAAAAACAAAACAAAACAAACAAACAAACAACAAACAAACAAACAAAAAACAAAAACAAAAAAAAAAAGGAAAAAAAAATTAAAGCTTTTGTGAACAGATCCTAACACCAACTGTAGAATCAAAAGAGACTGTGTTACAAGATGTTAAATCCAGTACAAAACTTTAACTCAACTGGTTAAAATGAAACAATAAAACCATTCCTGCTCAAGAAATAAATGAATAAATAAAGCCAGTTACATGGTGAATTTGTCCCCAGTCTAAACCAACCCGTAAAATGCTGAAGAATAACAGGGCAGGTAACTTCAATGTACTTGATTAATTTCATTAATTGTTTACACTTCTTAATGAAATCAAACAGTTTCGCAGCCCTAAGCAACCCTTTGAGATTAAAAAGCAGGCCAGACCATCCTTGTTTTGAAGACTCTTCACTCTTATGAGCTGTTCCTAGGAGGAAACACCCTTCCTCCAGCTGGAAGGACAGTCGAGCAGCTGCCTTAATAACCAATGCCAGCTCCACGTATTGATACATAAAAGCAGCTGCCTGCCTGCCTATGAAGCTGAAGGAAAGGGCTGGAGGCACAGACCAGTATCAAATACTGGCACTGACTGCGACGGCAGCTGCGTGGTTGATACAGCTGCAGGAAGAGTTCAAGGTATCAAAGTCAGGGGAGAAATGGAAGATGGAATGGCTCGAGCTGTGTAATCCTAATTCCCAGAATTCATAATAGATACTTGCATCATTAATCTCTGATCCTTAGCTGCCCATTTGGGATAAATATGGGATAAATAAGCCTCTCTGCTTGTAGGATCCTGAAAAATTAAATTAATTTGTGACTGTGAAGCATATTAATATAATGACATCATGCCAATGCCCAGAAGAAGTAGGGAACTCTATCTTCTTTGCGAACTCTTCAAAGCATGGCATAGCTGTTCGTTACATAAATACCATCCATTCTACACATTAAAGAGTATTAAAGACTTAGAAAAACATTAAAATGAAAATTAAGTGTGAATAGGCAACTTAAGAACTCTTGAACTTCTGAGTACTAGCTAGATTTTGTAAACAACTACAAGGAACTTCCTCTCAGGTTGCTTTTCAAGCTCGTTTGTGCATGAGAAAGGAGCGCCCAACACGTGTGTGGTAGAGAAACATGCCTTGGTTTCCCTGACCTGACTCAGTAGGCTCAAACTCACAGAATTTTTTACGTTGGAAAAGAACTTTAAGATCATCAAGTCCAACCATTAACCCAGCACTGCCAGGTTACCACTAAACCATGTCTCTCAGCACCACATCTTCAGGGCTTTGAAACCCCTGCAGGGATAGGGACTCCACCACTGCCCTGAGCAGCCCGGGCCAGGCCTGGACAACCCCTGCAGGGAAGAAATTTGTTCCTCATGTTCAACCTAATACTCCCCTGGCACAACCTGAAGCTGTTTTCTCTTGTCCTGTCACTTGTTCCTTAGGAACAGAGACTGACCCCACCTCTCTACAACCTCCCGTCAGGGAGTTCTCTTGAGCCAAAAGGTCACCCTAGAACCTCCTCCAGGCTAAACAATCCCAGATCCCTCAGCAGCTTCTCATAAGACTTGTGCTCTAGATCCTTCCCCAGCTTCACTGCCCTTCTCTGGACACACTCCAGCACCTTAATGTTCTTCTTGTAGTGAGGTGCTCCAAACTGAACCCAGTGATCAAGGGGTAGCCTCACCAGTGCCACCCTGTACAGGGAGACGATCCCTGTTCAGTCCTGATGGACACAGTAGTGCTGACATGAGCCAGGATGCTGGTGGTCACTCTGGCCACCGGGGCACACTGCTGGCTCTTATTTGACTGGCTGTCGACCAACACCTCCAGGTCCTGTTCTACCAGGCTTGATAAAATCACAAGTTAAATAAAATTGCAAGTCCAAGTGTAGTATGCGGGTGTTGGGCAGGGAATAATTAGAGGGATTTTGGAGTCGCAGCTTTCAAACACCCTACGGGTGACACAGCACAACCTCCTTCCCTCTCAGAAACCATTTTACCTCCGTGCTGTGAGCAGTGGGGCTGAACCAAGCCCTGGCAGCCCTCCCCGGTGCAATGCATCTCCCCCTGGCCATCCCTCTGCCCTCTGGGGAGGAGCCCATGGGATTTTGGAGAAAGTTTTCCTGCTGTTTGGGGGATGCTTGGCCCCTTGGCAGGGCCCTGGCCACAGTACCTGTAACTCTTCCAGAAGCGTCATTTGGTAACCGTGGTTCCCATTCATCCTTGCACGTCGCCAGTTTTGGGGTATACCTACACCTCCAGATCAACTGGGGCGGCCGAGCTGCCCTGGGACACCAGAGCAGCCCTCCCTGGAAAGAGCTGGAGCTCCAGTGGCACCCAGAGCGCACGACAAGAGAGTGTCCCTTATAAAGTCACAACCTATGATGCGGAGCCAGGTGGTTATTTTAAGCCATGACCCTTCCTGCTTGGAAAACTTAATGGACAGGGAGAAACCAGCTCTGTTTTGAGTGAAAACAAACTGGAACCAAGAAATGAGGTATAAAGGCTGCATCCTGCAGGGCTGAAAGGCGTAAGCAGCCTCTGGGTTTATTTGAAAGCTAACTGCCCTTTCTGAAGAGAGGGGCAGATTTTCAGACAGTGTCTGCTTCTGGCAGTGACAGCGCTCGATGATCAGAGC
>JANIJG010015787.1:70325-81160 GCA_024611175.1 Megaceryle torquata | reverse complement strand
GGTCCTGGCCCCCCCTTTCCCCCCCCCCCCCCCTTGGTGTTTGAGGGGCCTTTGGGATCCCTTCTGGTAGGTGACGGGGGATGGGTCACGATCCTCTGCTAAGTGCCTGAGGAGGAGCGGATGGTGTCTTTGTACCTCCCCGGTAACTGCTGGGGGCACCCCATTGTGCCCCTACCTCCTTCCCCCCCCCCCCCCCCCCCCGCAGTGGGCGACTGGGGAACCCCGCAGACGAGATCTCGATGCTGCTCCTCAAGGGGGGGGGAAGGGGAGGGATGGCTTTCGGTGTGCCTCCTGGTAGATGCCTGGAAGCCGCCGTTAGTCCCCCGGCAGGGGCTGGGGGGGGGCGGGGGCCCCCCCTACCCCTCCCGGTGGGTGTATGGGAGGGGGGGGCCCCCCCCCCCCCCCCCCTCCCGTGGGCGTGACAGGGTTTCCAGGACCCGGGGGAGGCTGGGCTCGCCCCAGGGACGTGTGGTAGTGGGGTGGGTCCACCCATGGTGCTGGCATCTCAGAGTGGGGGTGGAAGTCCCTTCCTCACTGCCACCCTCCCCAGGATACCCGGTTGCGTGTGTCCTCGGCCCGGTGCTTGGTCTGGAGGGGAAGGGGGCGGTGGGGGGGCACGTCGGGGCTGTAATTTGAAATTTCCAGATTGTCTTTTCTGAGATATTTCTTTGATATGCATCCAGAGAGCTTATTAGTCATGTAAATAAAAAGTAATGGCAATACTCGGCATCTGTCATTAGGATGGACTGGAGAGAGGTTAAAAGCTGTTATTTTTACTGTAATTTTATTTTTTTTTCTTTCTGCCTCTGATCCTGCGATGAGCGTATCTGTCTCCTCACCTTGCCAGGGAGCTGGGCAGAGCTGGGAACCTAACCCGTTTGTCATTAGAAGCGTCCAGCCTACCAGCTTCTGTAGGATAAACCATATGTTGTCACAACACTATTTTTAATTTAGGGTGTTGGTTACATCACATCACTGAATTGGGCAATTTCTGTTTGAGGATGAAGGTAATTACTCTACCAGGGTTTATCAACTTGTATTTTAATGAGTGTTTATCAGCATTATGAGAAGTCAGTAGCAATAAGTGCCTTAGATAGACTGAGCTATTAGCCATTTTTTTCCCCGAAAAAGGGGGGGGGGGGGGAATCCAAAGAAATGCTTTTCTGTATATTCAAATAGCCTTTCCTTTTGGAGGAAGGAGAGTAGGAAGGCTACAGGCAGCTGTGTTAAATATTTTGGGAAGCTATTCTGAGTTGGTGTCACACAGAAATAGCGGTGTTTGTTTTCTAAATGAAGTCTGGTCTCTAGATTATTTGGGGGCCAATGGCCACTAATGAACTTTGCTTCCTTCACTGCCACCCGGAAGAGAAATAGTCAAAGGCTACTGGTGATTAAATGGTCAGGAAAGGATAAGGGCAGAAGAGCTTGCTTGTTTGTACAGTGAATAACACAACAATTAGTGGGCTATTAAACACATATGCTCATTCTACATTTGTTCTATAAACAGTTTCTCCAGCTTGTTGAACGTCTCTGCTTCCTCTGAAGTGCTCGGCTATGACGATGCCAAGAAGGGACTTTATAACTCACCTTTGGAACGTGTATTTGTCCAGCCGAGGCTATGATTTAATTTTGGTCTGTAGTAGGTAAATGGAAAAAATTTGCTAAAACTCGTTCTGCTGTTTGTTTTTAAATGTGGTATAACTGACGACAGCATTGTGTAATATGTCTAGTGGCCTGGGATCCAGTACTGCTGTTCGTGTTACCTGAAGTCCACTGTGTGTGCAGTCTGACTTGTTTTATGCACCAGGATTGCACGTTGGTGCTATTTCTGTGGCAGGGGTCTGCCTCTTTGCTGGAAGAGGCAAGGTGGTGTCTTTGGTTGCTTGCTTGAGTTTGTTCTTGGTCTAATAATAATAATGTATTGGGATTACATAATCCAAAAATGATCACCCATCTGGGCAAGCTGCCATTTGGTTTTAGTGTCCCTTGTGCCAGGGAAGTTGTGTTCTTGGTGTGGAGCTGCACCATGTGTGGATTAGGCAGCAGGACTCTGGAGAAACAGAGATTTGTCTTCTCAGTCTCTCTTGCTTGGATCTCTGCCAAATTGTCTATATCCTTGTGAAGAAAATGGTCGCAGGTGCATATACCGATACGGATGCCCAGCGCTGTTTCAGCAAGTTTGTTTCTGTATCGTGTATGGAGGACATGGAGCTGCTGCTGAAGGTGACCAGATCGCAGGGCTGCTGGCTCCTTAGGGATTTCTTTCTCCAGTAGCAGGGGTTATGCTCACCTGAAAGAAATATGACACTTAAAAATAACACCAGCTTTGTAGGGGACACTAAGACGTTGCTCATCTGCTCCTTGTGCAACTTGCTGCCCCTGAAGCTGCTTTCCTACAGTTGTGAAACCGTGAGCACTGACTGCTGAGCTGCACAGCTGGAGGCCAAGCGGTGGAAAATGTGTCCCAAGTCAGTTTGTCCACTGATGAAATGGAGCCAGTCTGGTGTGTTAGCCTAAAACAACTCTTGATTTTCCAAGGAGCGTAATTCAGTATTAACTTGTAGTTCTCGGCGTTCCCTTTGGTTGTGTGTACAGATTCTGTTTTAGGCCTTTCCCACCTCCCAGAAAAATGCAGGGCATGACTTTTCTCCATCTCTTCTTATCCGCCTCCGGCGTTCTTTGCTGCCCGTGTCAAGGTACAAGGGAACATCTCATGCCTCTGCCTTGTTTTCCTCTTTCATTCTTTATCCTGGACCCCGTCTGATCATGGGATGTCGTATCTGTCCTTGCTTGACACACCTCGATGTGTCTCCATCCATGGCGTTCATACTTTGCTTTTTCACAGCTGTTTTTTTGGTTTTTTGACATCACGACAGATTCTGAGTAAGTAGAAATCTTAATGCCTGATTTTAAGTGTGATGTGGCAGACCTGAACGTCTCTTGGCTGTAGGTGCATCTCCTCAGGTGTTGTGCTGTAGGTGCCGATGGCACATAAACAGTGCTAGGGCTGTTCCTGGAACCCTTACTATGGGATTTACAGACTTTCACATATTTATTTAAAAGCTCTCATTGAGGATTGAGGAGCAGTACTAGTGAGCTTGTGTGATGGATCATCTCCTGATAACAAAGGATGTGACTGCAGTTGCACACCTTTATAACCTTTAGCTTATGTCTTGATCTAACACTGATGGAGACCAGGCGCAACTTCACGGGCAGCCCTAGTCCTGGCTTGGCCAGCAGCCCCATGGTTTTAGGAGGATGTAAAGAGGGTTGTAGCATCCCTGCTTCTGTCAGTGCCTGATGCAGCAGCTGAACCACACTGCTCCTGCACCGGCTCCCATTGTACCTCTCTGCCGCTGCTACATGAAGTGTTTTGAACTGAAGCCGCTGGTTGATTCACTGGTGAACTTTGGCAGATGCACAAATATTTATCAGAGACTAAGCTGAGGTAACCGAAGCACACTGCAAAGCATGAGCTGAGCTGAATTTCAGAACCCTGGTCTGACAAACGTGGCTTTCTGAGCTATTTTCCATGTGCCTTCTGTACTCTTAAACCGACTGAGGTAGAAGTTGTTCCTCAAAGGTTTGGGTTAAACTGACTCCTCGTAGTCGCTGCTTATTGGAAGAACATTCTTAGGCTTTGTTTTTGGAGCAGGTTGTTAGAGATGCCTTCATCTTGCTGTGCTTAAAGCGCAAAATACAAAATGAAGGCTCCTGCTGTCATTACAGTGTCTTTAGGGTAATGTGTATTCATGCTGACTTGGGAACTGAAAGCTGCTTGCAGGTGTCAGGAGGAGAAAACCAATCTGGCTTTCGCATTCAAAATTCATTGAATTATCTTAAAGCTTTTTGCATCGTTCCTTCTTTCCTGTAAGCTGTTTTTTCCTGTTCTATTAACTCACTGATGCTGTTGTCCGTCAAAATTGAATCGATTACGACATCAGGAACATGAGTCTGTGACATGACTGAATGAATCAGAGGAGGCTGACTGGAAAGGAAGCTCATTGTACACCTACATCTCCTCGCAATCAGCAAAAATGGAGCAGGATATGCACAACACACTGAACTGCTAAACTCCTGTTAAATGGTCTTAATGTTTACCTGAGTGTGGCACCTCCCATTTGAAGGAAGGGGACAAAGAGACATTTAGCTTAGTGCATGAAGAATGTTTTGGCCTGTGGCCGTTTCCTTTCAATTATTTAGGGTAGCTTTTTCTCTGAACCATATACCCATTTGGATCTGCTCAAATTATAGATTCACTTCTGTTTTCAAACTGCATGGGAAAGAATTGTCTGTAATTTACATCTAAAATGACGTAGAGTCGCTGTGGGATTCAGCGGCAAATTATAAACCCATTATGTTTTTTTTTTTTGTACGGGTGGTAGTAGACTACAGAAGCGGGTCTAATTGGTGATGCGCCAGGGGAAAATAGAAAGTTTGTGGCAGAATCCTTGTCACTGACAGTACTTTGTTTCAAATGCGATCTGCTTTTTATCAGCAAATATTTTTTATCATTTTTAGCAGGAATCATATGATACCATTAATCAGGGAAGTCGAATTTGGGCATTAGTAACTTTCTGCTCTAGCAAGCTTGAAGAATAATCCCTTAGATTATTTTTATGAGGTTTGGGTGGGTTTTTTAAGATATGTAAGTGGAGTGTTTTGGCACTCCTATCAATGGCTCCAGCAGCTGGAGCCTGGCAATTGTATTCATTACTCACCTCACTCTTCAGCATATTCTATAGCTGGTTTCTTATTCCACTTTAACAGCAGCAAAAGGAGAAGGGAAAAATACATAGATTTTTTTTTTTTTTTTTTTACTTCTGAATTTCCCAGATAGCTTGCAGAGTAAGGAGTCTACAGGTAATCCTCCAGCATCAGGGTTTTTTTTCTGAACCTGTCTGAAGTGCTCTGTCCTGTTCGGTTAGTTTTTGTCATGGTACTGCTTGGCAGAGGGACGGTGACTGTTGAAATAGTTCACTTGTGTAGTGCCAACTCTGGGATAGCAGAAGAGTTTTTATTACTGGGGAGGGGAGGTTTTGTTTGAAAAAGCATTTAAGGTCTGTCTAGTAAATGAACATGTTATCTCCTAAACAACTTGCACATTTTGAACAATTTAAACTTGGTTCTTCCTGTAACTTGTAAGCACAGAGAAGTGTCTCCAAATCCCTGGTGTTTGTGCATGTTGAAAAATGGGAAGGGACAGACTGCATGCGTCACTCGTACTAATTTGTGCCAGCTAATCCATGGGAGAAGAATACAATTTGGCTGACTTAGTGGTTTTGCTGCTAATACACAAGAGAATGCATTTGAATGGATGGAGTGGCTGCATGGGTTTAGGTAGACTTTGAAGAGACACAGTATGTCTGAGATCCTCTACGAGTTACAGAATCATGTTAACAAAATTGGGTAATATAGAGGCTTTATTTGGATTTTGGGGAATGAGAGGAGAAGGGGGTGGGGGGGGGCAAAGTGGTCATTAGCTCATTGTAGTAACGTCAGGAAGGTTGAGGTCGAGTCACCTGAATAATTAAGGTTAATGCTGTTCCTGGAGGAGCCATTAGCCGGAGAGAACTTGATGCTAATGAAAAAAAAAAGCCTGATAACCTGAAGTATGCTAATATTTTACACAGTGTGGATACAGAGGAGACATCACCAAAACTGGGCTTCTACATTCAGTGTGCTTTATCTTGACCTAGATGCATTATCCAGGAAAGGAGCTTGGATTTGCTGATAAGAATTTTCTCTAGTAGCTCCTGTGTTGCTTAGAAACATCCTATGTACATAAGGCAACTTTTGCACACCATGGTAACCTAGAATTCTCTTGACTTGCCCCCCCCCCCCGAATTCATATAATAAAGAGGATAAGCCCCTTAGCAGTTAGCTTGCAGAGTGGTGCCGTATATCACTGGTGCACTGGGAAAGCAGACTTTAAAAACCGATCCTTTTTGCATTGCTTCAGCGAAAATGGCAGTCTAGAAAAAACACTGCTCCATGTGCTTGGTGTCTCCTTTCTTTACATTGGACTGGTGCCTTTTTTAATTTAAAGAAACCAGCATTTGTTTAACTGGAAAGGAGGTCACCACTTGTCAGCGTGACTTTACTTAGCTGCCCACCTCTACTCACCTTGAGTATTCCCTGATCTGGTGCAGTCTGATTGCAGTTAACCCTCTGCTCTCCTTCTGTGCAGCAGAACTGTTCTTGAGAGAGAATATTTTAGCTTAAGGCGTTCATGGAAAATCAAGATGGTTTACTTTAGAGTCTATTCAGGCCAGCTGCCACCACCAGTTATTCTTTATTTTTATATGCAGAGAACCTGGAACCATCCAGAGATGCTTTGGGCATGGTCCTGCGGTATTCTGCTCTGCAGGAAAGCAGGTCATGGCAGGGAGAATGTTGGAGCCATTGTCTCCAAGGATGATCTATTTGTGGCACTGTGAGCGAAGGCTTGAGTTGTGCTGCCAGCTTCAGTCTCTGTTCCAGACCATGCTATTGGAGTTAACGGTCAACGCAGACTTCAGGCTCATGGCTGTGTGTTGGGGTTTAGCAAGGACTGTGAAAGTCACCTAAACCCCTGTTGATTTCATCAGTACAAACATTCACTTGACTACTTGTCTCAAATACTTTGCGACCTGCATAGTTCAGCTGATAGGCTACTTGTCAGAGTGGCCACCTGACATCTGTGGCACTTCTGTTCATACAGGATCAGCAGCACTATGAGAATAGTTTAAGCTAATTGTCATTATTGAGCAAGAGCAGACATGTTACTTAAGCCTAGCAAGAAGTCCAGCAGGATGGAAGAAATGCTAGCTCAATTCATATTGCTATGCCCAAAGGATCCATTTTTTCTACAACTGAGATGGAAGATGCTAATTTAATCTTTCTTCTATATACTTGCCCACTATGGGCCTATTCTGTGATGGGCTGCAATCAATATGTTATGTGCCAGTTGCGGTTATTTGAATCATATTTCCACATTTCAGTGTCTAGACTTTATGTTTGTGTGAGTTTTGTCGTACCTTTCCATCTCCGGCACTGATTTCAGTTGTTTTTGGCTCCTGATTGCTATGAGAAAATCAAATGGGCTGTGTGTCTGTCTTTCCCAGTCCCCAAAAAAAGAAGGGAACAAGAGAATGGGCAGAACTTAGGTTTGGCTTTGTTGTTTGTTGTTTTTTTTTTTTTTTTTCTTTTTTAAGCTCCTTTGCCACCTTTTTTTTTTTTTTCCCCCCTCTTATGAGAGAATCTGTGTGGATGAACCAGGTTTTGCCATTTGGTGAGTAGCAGACAAAAGCAAAGATAAACCACCGATGGCCGGAGGTAAATCTCTCCCTGGTTCTTGCACTGAGAAAAATCTGCGATGAAAAAAGGTATCTTGGTATAGGCAGTCAAGGCTAAAATGTGAAGATGCGCGTATTTTTAAAAAGAAAAAAACTCGATAATGCACAAAGCAAGAGCGTGTGTTGAGAGTCAAGCAGCCTTTTAATAGACTGTTTTTACTGTGTGAAATTTTATCCTGGTCTGGTGGGGGGTTGGACTCGATGATCTCCCGAGTGCCCTTCCAACCCCTAGCATCCTATATGATTTTTAGCCAGCAGCTCCTTTGCACTTGCAGGGACTGTGAATGTGGCTGTATTTACACTCGGTGAACGGGAGGGTTTGGGCTATGTTTGGTAAGTCTGAGAGTTTCTCTGTGATGCTCAGAGAAGTTGATAATGGCACGGACCTGCATGTTATTAACGTTACTGTGGCCAGAGGGTAGGACAGGCTTCAGTAAAGTTAACAGCAGCTGCAGTAGGAGGTACTGACTTGAGCAGAAAATAGTTAAGCTGAGTCTGCGTTCGATTCCGAGAGCAAAGCTCCTGGTGTATAGTAAAGTGTATTATAGATAAATCGGTGAAAGGAAATAATGTTCCCAACTTATAATCAACTTGTAAAGCTTGCTGCCATGAAATTTAAAAGGCTTAAGTGCACCTGAATAGCAAGAAAAATTGGTTATATGGCATGCAAAGAATAAAGGCTGCCATTATGACTTCTCTGCACATCTCTCTGCCTGCGTATCAGCTGCTTGGCTCCCTTTTCTCCCCTGGTGTTTGAGGTGATCCAGCTCATTGCCAAAACTGTGGCTTTACCTCTTCCAGGGAGCTGAGCTCCATGCAGATGCCAGGGTAAATTCTTCCATTCTTTTCAGCTCCAGGATTTCAGTGGTTACTTTTCAGAGCCCGGGATGGGCGGAGTGGTGGGGAAGCAAACTTTTCCACCCTGCCTGAGCTTGGGCAAGCAGAAATTGTGCCTTGGAAGCCATATAAGGCAAGTTAGTTGACTCTTGCTGGGCTCACCTTTCCACTGGGAAGCTGGAGAAGGGAGCAACCCTTGCTCACAGGAAGAGCGTAAGGTCTGCTGCTCCTTTGAAGTTGTTCCCTGTGCGTCTGACACTTGCTGGAGGTGTGGTGTGGCAGGCCTGATTAGGTCGCAGCAACTCATTAACTCCCTGAGTTGTGGGGCTTCAGTACGCTGTCCCAAAATGAAGGCGTAAACTTGTGATTCAGAATGAAACTGCTGTAAAATGACTGAAGCTGGGAAGAGGTTGAGGCAGGTCAGAGAAGGGCAGTCATATGTCATGGGGTTTCTTCATTTCCTTCAGCAGCATCTGCTGATGGCAGACGGGGCTGAGCAGGACTTTGCTCTGAAATGCTAGTTTCTATGTCATTCAAATAGATATTTTTGAAAATATGGATGACACTTGTTCATGCTTCCGTGGCTGTTCAGCCATCAGAGCCAGTGAAGCCTGATTCATGACCTCTGCCGCTGCTTCTTGCAGAATTAAGAACAACTTCTCCCATAAATAGTCTCTTAAGAAGTGCGTAGGAGCTCTGCTGACCAATTTCTTTTGAAATGTGCTTCCAGTGACACTGACTTTGCTTGCTGTTTGCCCTCCGTGTGCTTGCCAGGGCAGCCATGTTTGGAGCGTGGTGGTCCTGTCCACAAGCTCTTCTCTCCCAGTAGAGACTCGACAAAAAGAACCTCTAATTATCTGTGTTCTTACATTCTTTTCATGGTCAAGAATTTTTGTTAGTGAAGTTTCTGGTACTTCTGTTTGTTTTTCCTGCTGTGAGATCTGAAATGCCTTGGTGGGGTCCACGATCCCTAATGCTGTTGAAGAAGTTTGGGTGGCTACCATGCAGTTTCTGAAAGCTCCTGGGTCCTCTGCACCTCAGGGATGGTCTGACAGATGTAATGGATGACTACCAATCCTTGTTTTTATTCTGGAAATAAAATGGTTTTCTAAAGGAGAATTATTCAGCTGAGTGAGTATATTGTAATAAACCCATTCTCCCAGCTGGCATTCAGGGAGCAGACCTGTGCTGATAGAGTGTCCTGAAGCACATAGCTTTGCTAAAGAAACAGCTTTTTGTTTTATCATTATAAATGTGGAAATGAAAGGGAAGGTAGTAATGGATAAAATATAAAGTAAAGCATACTTAACCTTTATGAACGTGAATTGGGTATCTTAGATCTTTTTGAAATGTGTACTTTAGTTGGTGTGGAATGTAGTGGTGACTGAAACCAATTGCAAACATTTTTCTACAGGTGTCATTCTGAAACAGTTTATAATTATTTAAGGACTTTGTTCTTAATGCATTAAGTGGTACAGTAGTGATCAAGGCATTAAAAGATAGAACAATTTCCTTTTGGGTTTCTTAACGTGAAGGGCGGAAAAAAAAAAAAAAGATTTGATCCTTAGAAGGTTTGATAGTACAGTGTCAGGCATATTTCCGTGAACTTCCTACTGAATCTTTGCAGCCATTTGAACTGGAGATACATCTCTTGTAGGTGCTGCCTTCATCTCGCTGCAAGCTTTTGCTCTCATACAATTAAGACCATTTAACTCGATATAAAGGCTTTTCATTTGTTATCAAGACTAAATTTACAGATCCTCACAGCAGGAAGAAAGCTTTATTCCAGCCTCGGATGGGCTCAGTTAAGGAAGCAAAACATTTCATCTGACTAGAGCTTGCACAGATTGTTATGTTTAGACCAAAAATTCTGGTCAGACAATTAAGTGCCGGTTCAGTGGCCATACCACTACTTTTGCATGTGTGAATTGGATTAACTGTCTCGACTCTTCTTTGTCAGGTAAGAGACAATCTCTGTCTCAATGTATGAAATCTCTTGTGGCTTTTGGGCTTCAACCTGGGGAGTCCTTTTGCAGCTCTGCAGTCAGTCTCTATTTAATCAGCGAAGGTGGTACATTTTTACTGTTCTTACCTGAACATTTTTAATGTTAATTTATGGAATTTGTTGTAACCTGAACTTCCACAGGTGTCCTTGCAGGAAGCAAAGAAATATCTGACTTTTTTTTTTTTTTTTTTGAGGTAACTTTTTTTTTTGCCAGTTGAGAAGAGTGTGTTCTTTCTTTTACTGTTTGTTGCTTTATTTTTAGAGCAGGTTTGTTACCAACCAGCCTGGCAGTGCAAATAAAGCCATAGCTGAAACAGTGGGGGTTCTGTGCTTCTTGCCACAGGAAAGGGAGCACCCACCTTATTTAATTTGGTGGTGGCTTCTTCAGGCAGCTGCCTTCACTTTCTGTCAGAGGAAGCAGGCACCACTGGAAGAAGGTGTTTTTGAGAAGACTGTTGGCAGCGCTGTTAGCGGAGGATATATAACACAACAAGGATATATAACATGGTAGAAAATCTAGTGGGATTGTCTTGTTCGGTACTTAACAGCTTGAATTTCTTTGTGGGCAGCTTGCCTTGGGGGGGGGGACCAAGCCCCCACACCCACCCCACCCTCCCACCCCCCCCGAAAGCGACCCAACCAAGAAAACAAAAACA
>JANIJG010015787.1:55993-69069 GCA_024611175.1 Megaceryle torquata | reverse complement strand
TTGTTTTTTTTTGGTTGGGTTGGGGGGTTTTTGGGTGGTTGGGGGGGGTGTTTGAGTTTTTTGGTTGGGGTTCCCCCCCCCCCCCGCCTTGTCCTTAGAAGCTTGGTAATGCTGTTCTTGGTGCAGAGGTCATTTAAAAATCTGACATGTCAGGCCAGCAACATGCTGCTTTTAATGAGGCTTAAAACCAGCCTGTGGCTGCAGGGTAGAAATACATTCAACTCTGGTGCAGGGGAATAGAGGGAGGATGGCTTACTGGGATGGGTTCACTTGACTTCTGCACCAACCCCCCCTGTATCTCTAGGTATCCCTGGGTACCCAAGTATTTTCAGTTCACTTTTGTAATGAGGTTTTAATTTTTCTGTTGTTATTCAAATGAGCACAGGTGTTTGACAGCCTATTCACCTTCTCAGAAGAAAAGCAACTAAAATATCATCCTAAATAACACACACACTGTTTTAAAATATAGTTCTTCCTGTGCTCCTAACCTTGGCTTCTTGCTGCCCCGTAGCCACCGTTCAGCAAGATGGTGAGGAGGTGGAGGCCCTGCAATGCTGCTTTTTTCATTGCCAACTTGCTTAAACCCTCTCGTTCCTCCTCTCCGGGATGTCAGTTGATGTTCAACTAGACCTCCCAAGCCTTCAATTCCTTGTTCTCTGTGAAGCTTCTCAGTAGTTTGAATGTCTGAGGGCTTTTGCTCTAATCCTGTTCCCCAGCACTTCAAGCTCCAGTACTGGAATTTCAGCACCTTCGGCCTCACCTCAGTCTTTACAGCTCTCTGACTTCCCCAGTTAAAACTAGGTCAGAAACAACTGTCAACTGCTGATATTTCACTATTCCTGTTTTATAAGTTGTAACTCAGTGTTGCTATGTTTAATCGCTTGCTTTCATGTTAGTATATTAAATGTCTCATCTTGCTCAGTGTGAGCAGCCTGACATAGTAGAGCTGGTAGAACTACTCAAAATAACATCTTGGCTATAAAAGCAATGTTACCTTGATTGAGTCTGAAAAGGTGAATTATCTGTTTGTTACATATAATGCCTAAGATGCCAAGCTGACAGATTTTTTTTTTTCCAGAAACTACAAACTTTTTTTTTCCCCCCTCTAACTACATTTGCTCACCGTTTGTGTACAGCCAGATTTCTCTCTGTAATTAGCCAACTTCTCTTTCTGTCTGAGAGACTTTTCAACCTGATGAGTGAAAGAAAAATAGCTTAAAAAAATTAAAAGTAATTGGAAACCCACAGATGGGTGAGGAACACAGTAAAACGGCTATGCTGGAATTCATTTGAAATATTTATTTTTAACTGAAACCTCTAGGTGACTGTATCCATTCACTGCTTTTATAAGACTATTATTGGAATGGTACTTGAAGTCTGAGCCTGGAGTGCCTCAGTAGTCACTGAAATTGAGCTGGTGTAATTTAAGAGTATCCTTACTCCCTCCTTTTGGACAGCCTTTTTGCTACCTAGCAATATTGGTGTATTTAAGCATTCCCGTGTTAGTGGTATTTAAATTCTTACTTTTCAGTATAGAATCACAATGGTCGGAAAAGACCTTTAAGATCATAAAGTCCAACCATTATCTAACTCTATCAGTGCCTCTACTATACCATACCCTTAAGTATACGGCTTTTAAACGCATGCAAGGATGGTGCTTCAACCATTTCACTGGGCAGCCTGTTCCAGTGAACCCTTTTGGTGCAGAAGTTTTTCCTAATGCCTAAATAGCTTAAAGATTATGAGTTTCAAATTCCACCTGAGCTGTCATCTCAAAAGTTTTCCAGAATGACAAGTTGTTTTACTAATCTCCTTAATGCACTCAGTTTTCTTCTTTTATGTATCCCTGCTGCTCTGTGAACCTTGCCTAGGGTCGAAGGATCCCTGGATTGGGAACCCTTGGGTTTAGAGCTCAGGGCAGTCCAGCTCTTGCTTACAGACCTGAATGGTCTCCAGTAAATGCTGCATAAAGTGGTGAGGTCTCCGTATACCACCTGGGAAATAACATCTGTGTTTCACAGATGGAGTAGTTTCAACCCAGGGGTGGAATGACTTATGTCAGGTCACAGAAGGGAAGCTTCTGATGGACGACAAATGGAACGAGTCTTGACTCTCAGTCTCTTTCTGTAATCACTTTACATCACTTCCACAACATGGCTGTTGGCCTTGGGTGGAAGAGCCTGGGTGTTTTAAGCGGTTACAGAAACTTTATTTATCATGGGCATAAGGGGGAGTTGTTTAAGATGTGCTGTTGTGACACACTCTTCTAGGTTAGTTTAGGAGACATCTTCTGATAGTTGGGGATCTTGTACAATGCAAAAGCTAAATCCGTGGTATTTGTAGTACATATATTTGAAACAGGCAGTTATGGGAAAGCTTCCTTTATTTAACTTCTCTCAGCTCTAAGCATGAGGGCGAACTTTTCATCCGTATCCTAGATCTGGCCAACAGAGTGGTGCATTCATGTATACTTTATTAAAGGTAAAGACCAGAAAAAAAAACCCCAGGTTTTATAGGGTGCCAATTAAAAAAAAAAAAAAAAAAGAAAGAAGAGACTAACTCTTATCTTGGGTAAGAATGATGATTTTTGACTGTCTTGGAAGATGCTTGGCTGCAAAACATTTCTATTATATTTATGTAGCAATATGAGAGCTAAAGGTGAGTTGGCTTCAGTTACCTCTGCAGTGGTCCAGGCCCCCTCTGACTTAAGTTGCTAACTTACACAGCAGTTCAGGAGAGGAATTTGTCAGAATAACATGTGAAATTTGAAATAAGATGAGCATTTAAGCAGAATGTAGCTGGCTGGAGGCATAGGTGAGTATTCACAGTGAGCGTTGTGCTCTGAGCAGCAGAAATAGGGAAGTCTCATTCTGTGGAACCGTGTCCCTTGTTGGCCCCACCTCCGTGATGTGGGTGTCTGGATGTGTCTACCGAAGGGCCAGTTTGCTGCCTCTGACCAGAGAGCGGTAGACAGTAGATTTCTGCTTCTCATTGCCCCCTGAGGGGAAACATACTTTGTTCTTCCCTATATTTAATAGCCAATTCTAATTTTTTTCAATGAAGCTTCTTGAAATAAATTTTTTTTTTTCAGTTGTATCCATGTTTTAAGCCCATGGAGGGTGGGAAGGGTCAGGAATAGAAATGCTGGGTAATTGCTGTGATCCCTTTTGGAAAATCAGGCCAAAAATGCTTCCATCTTCTGCATTGTCAAAACAGCCCAAAAGCTTATATTGCTTCAGAAGGGCTAATTGGTGAGAAGTGCCATTTCTGAGTTAGATGATGGTGAGCCTTGCGTTTTCTGTGATCGAAATTGTTTTCTTCAGTGTTTTCACAAGCGTTTGGTTTCCTTTGAGAGATGGCAGCATCTCCAGTATCTATTAAACAGCGACTCTTCCTTTTCTTTCAGAAGCCTTCATTCCGGGTATCTTGTACTAGAATAATGTCTTTTAAAATGTTAATCTGAGAAAATCTAAAACCTCTTGATAATTCTTGGCTCATGAAACTATTTGAGTAAAGCCTTTAGGGAAAACCAGAATTGCTGTTCACCTTTAGCAGAGTTGGGAATTTTTCATGATTCAGTTTCCTTCTGCCATTTTTTTTTCTCAGTCCTTTCCCAATTTTACAAGATCGTCTGATAGCTACAATAAAATTCTGCTGCAAAAACAAGCACTGTTGCATGCAAGACATGATTACCCAGGGAGTTTTGAGCGTGGATGTCTTAATGGGATTCTTTCCAGACTAGGGATTTTCTGAATTGTCTTGTAATTCAAATGTGTACAGATGCTGAAGCCATACTGTTGACCTTTTCTTAAGAGAATATTTAATAATTATTACACTTACTAGTATTTCCAATGCATGGAGGCAGAGCAGGAAACTTCTTTGTGGAATAGTGTTTGTTGTTGAAAACAGTGTTGCAGAGCAAATCCATGAGTTCAAAAAAACAGATCTAAGGGTTTGCTTTCCTTTGCCTGCACTTTAGAAATACCAATATTTACCTTCCTTTTTCCTGCTCTATCTTTAACTTACAGTATTTGCCAACAGATTTAGCTGTGCTAAAAGATACTCGGTACTGTTCTGTAAGAAAGGGATAGAGTCATGCCATACGAGCAAACTTAAATCCTGATTTTATTTATTGAAACTTGCCCTCGTGCGTAAGCAAGTGACCGTAGGCTTGCCGTCTTTAGAAAGGCATAGGCTTTGGGATGCGTGGACTTAACTTTTCCCCAAACTCCATACAATTGCTTGCAAGTAACAAAACAGTAAAACCTATTTCTAGGTTTGCATTTAAATTTTTGAGATGAATTTGCCAGCACGGCATTATCTTTGTACAATGCTTTGGGAAATGTTGTTTCGACTCATGTTATGCTTTCCTGGTTTTACCTTCTATTCTGAGTTACAGAATAAAATTCCCTTCAGGAAGAATGATAATAAATAATAATTGTGCAGAATTTTGCTGATTTCTAGTGTGCTTGTGGAAAGGGGAAGAGGTGTTTGAATGTCTGTTGTGGGAATTAGTGTGGGAAGAACAGGACAAGACCTTGAGATAAAAGGTAGGAGCCTTTAAATGGATGGCCAGTTCTCAATCAAGAATGCAATGCTGACTGATAAAATGAAAATAGCTTTGAGGGCTACTGGCTCTCAATTTCAGTGAGGGTCTGAAACATCCTTTTGTAATGAGTAACAGATGCAGAAAACACAGCAACAAAATACGACACTTTTCAGAGATGCAGTAATTGTATCAAAGCTACTAGGGTTTTTACTTGGAGTGAAGGACACCTCCTGGTTTATTGCACTAAAAAAATGGGCATGATGTCTTGCAATTTAATAATTTTCATTGTAGACCTATTTTTAATAGGTTACCAGACTGCTTTGAACAGTTGTACTAGACACTGAAAGCTGCACCAGGATGCAAAGTATTGTTTTTTTCCCCTCAGAAGCCTTTCCTTTGCAAGCCTTTGGAAATTGTGGGAGTTGACTGTTGGTCTTAACAGTCACAGTAACACCTCGGTAAGCGGCCCATCTTGTTAATAGTGAAATAGGTGGGAGTTTGCAACGATTAAACTGCAAATAAACATCCTTTAAGCTCTCATGGCAGTCTGCTGTCAGTTACAAAGGGTTGAGACCTTATGATTATTGCTAGTGTTAATGAGTAGCACTTCCTTAACTCCCCAGAAAAGCAAAGCTAAAACCCACAAAACTAAGAGTGCTGTACCAGTGGGAAATGTGCTTGTAGTCTCTGAACTTGGATTCCCAAATGAGTCTGACTTCTGCATCAGTGCTGAAGATACATAACTGTCTGAGCTGATTGGGAGCTGGGGGCCCTTGATGCTACAAACCCCATCTCTGAACTTCTCCTGTTTCTTACAATACGCTTTCCCTTTGACGTCAGACTGCCAGTCACCTCCCATTTTGGTGTGGAATTGTGCTACTTTCCAGATATGCTGGGTGGAAAGCTGCAGCTGCTTAATACTGATCGCACCGAGCAGTGGCGTTGGATGCCTGGGAAGCAGCAGCCGTGGGATCCAGTGGCTGACTGGCCATGTGAGAAAGTGGCGTTCAGAACAGAAGTGTTGTGACTCTTAGAACAAACTAGGCTGTGCCCATGTCTCTCCCTGGGGCTTGCGTTCCACTGGCAGTGTCGATTTCTGCAGTAGCCCATCCCCTATCAGGCGAGACTATTTCTGGAGAGAGGTAGATTTAACTTCTCAGGGTCCTCTGAAGTCCCAGGGCTGTTGTCCGCAAAGCCAAAACTTGAAGGATTTTTGAGATGCGCCATTGCATCCTTTCAGTATCTCTTGGAGCCATTGCAGGTGGTGAATTTCTTCATGTGTATTACAGAACAATTCCACGTCCATCTCCGTGCTCTTGAAAAAGAGTTTCTCAGTTGCTATATGTGAATGCTGTAAAAATTTAGGAATAGGTATTCCAAGAAGTCCTTTGGTGGTTCCTGCTCTTGGGAAGGAATCAGTCTGATAGATGTGCTGGTAGCCAGGTTCTCTTGCGGCCAAACAAGGTTACCTGCTCTACAGTGATCAGCGTCAAGTCAATACCAAGTGACAATACTTTGTTTCTCTAAGGAATTGAACCTCCTTTTAATTTTATTCCTGAAAGGCATTGCCTACATCGCATATGTGCACGGCTGATCCTTTCTAGTGGAAAACTACTGTACCTTGTGCTGTCCAAACATCGCTTGCGATCACTAAGCTAAGCTATGTGGTTTGTCCTGGGATTTTTTCAGTGTATGCAGTGAGTGGGAGCTTCCTTACCAAAGCCACCTTTTGCAAGATTTGTGGTCCGGTGTATCTGACTTTGTGTCAGAGGCAACTGTTCTTTTGGAGGTGTTTCGTGGTGTGTGTTGTGTGTGGTGTGTTGTGGGTTTGGTGTGTGTTGTTGTTTGTGTGTGTGTGTGTGATTTTGTGGGGTGTGTGGTGTGTAGTTGTGTTTTGTTTTTTGTGTTTTGTTTTTTTAATACAGGACCAGAAAAAAAATTTAATTTAATTCTGCAAAGACTCTTTTGAAGCATGTCTGAGAAGTTTTACCGGAAGTTACCAAGTGAAACAAATAAACAAAAAGATTGGGTTTGAGCATAAAGCTTAAATACCCTGCCTGTAGAACTGGATTGAGTTTTGCTTGAGGAGTTTGGCATTGTGGAGGATATCAAAGATCAGACACACCAAGGAGCTTCATACTTGGGGAAAAATGAAGATGATGAGTTTGAAAAGTTGGGTGACCGCTCTTGTAGCGGCATAGTAAAAATCACTGGCAAAGTGTTGCTGTGAGGCTGGCAAGTATTGTCCTCCCTCCACTGTCCTGGGTTTGGAGGGTACGAGACGTTTGTTTGGGTAGCTAGTCTGGTTCCATATTTCTCACTCCATCTCGCCCTTCTCCTTACTCCTCTTCTTTAAAGCTTTCTGGTATCTGCTCAAAAGTGATTGGGCAGCAGGGAGCTGTACTGAGAGTTTTGAAGCTTTGCCTGTGCATTGCTGCCAGGGGAAGCGGTGCTCGCTTGCTTTGGTGTAAATTTCCAAGTGAATTCTGCAGCTAAGAACCATATCGACAAATACTGTGTTTTATTCGGGAGTAGCTGTTTAACCTGGATTAGGGGAGATCAGAAGATCCAGGCATGCATGAGAGAACAGGCTCCGTGGCTGGCTCGGCTCTCGTGCCTGTGTGGTGACATCTTGATGACAGTGGAGTTTAATTGCTTTCTGGTTTGCTGATACAAGCTATTATCCGTTGAGGGACTGAATTTCTGCTTTACATTGCGGGCACAAAGCATTTCAATTAGGTTACAGGTTGTTTGGGGTTTTTTGTTAGTTTGTTTTTGGTTTTGTTTTTTTTTTACTTAATCGTGTGCTTTGCTCCCTGAACTTATTAAAAGGTAGTGGGTTGCTGTACTTCAAGTGAGATGGTGTCTTTGCTCAGATTCTGTGGTGATGTAGAAGCTGGTATCCTTACGATACTTCCTTAATAAAGAACTGTGAATATTGAAAATCTGCGACTCGGATGCGGTTTCAGTAATGTCAAGGCTTTTTTGAGCTGACAATTTTTAATAAAGCTTGTTTTCTGTCTTACAGGAGCACTCTTGAATTTTGACCCTGGAAAGTTACACAATTGGGGAAGTGATGTTTGTGCTCTATAAAAGCCCACTTAAAATGATGCAGTTGTAAACAAGGGAGCCAGTATGTATTTTGCAGTTTAGCTATTAAAAACTTAAAAAATGTGCAGCTTACCGTTTTGGCTGACATAAAAACTCTTTATTATTTTACTGCTATTTGCACTGTGTTACGACTAGCATTTCTAGGTGCTTTAATATTGCAGTGATAATATGCATCCGTTAATGCATATTAGAAAAATGGTAGGATAAATGTAAACTGCTGTTCACAGAGTACTTGGTAAGTTTCCAGCTACTAAACCTTTATCAAAAGCACCTTTTTAAAAATTATTTTTAGTAAAAGCTCAAGTACTTGCTTCTGCCCCAGACAAATATTTCTCTTAAGTGCTGTGGAGGGGAAAATAGGGTAGAAAAGTGGGGAGCTTGGCCCAGCAGACAGAAGCGTTTTTGTTCTTTGACAACACTTAACTCATGAAAGTAATAAATGGGGTAATCTCAGAGGAGGAGCAAACAAATGCGTACATGGGTTAATATGGGGATCGCAGACCAAGGAGCACACCTCACACCCCACAGAACTGTGGTGCTCCTGCACAGTGGGGTTTGCAGGTGCCGATGTTTAGAAGGATGTAAGGGGGGACTCGCGAGCCTTCCAGAGGTATCCAAATGGCTGCTTTTCTCACCTCAGTATCTGACTGCTGTTGCCGTGGCTGCTGGCACCTCTCGAGTAGAAGGCTAAACTTTTGCTTCAGTAGTTGTGGATTTATGTGGAATTTCCAAGACTCTTTTCCTGAGAATGTTGTATTTGAATAGCAAAACCCGTAGCTTGTCTCTGAGGTGCGTGCAGTATGAGGAGATCTGAAAGGCTTTGTAGTTTAGGTCAACAAAAATTATATAGGATCTATAATTTTCAAGTCTCTGCAGACTCAATCTATCTGCAGTCTGTTAGTGTCCTCAACTTCAAATGAGATAGTTGGGAGGCCTGAAATTGCAGATGGAAATTCTGTTGCAGGGAGATGGTATTTTAATTCCATAAGTAATACATGTGACAAAGAATATTCAGCAGGCTTTTTACTGCTGTGTTTTCTGGTAGGAGGTAAATATAAGCCTTGAAATAGTGGAATGTCTTGGGAGAAGTCTTTTTTTCTCTACCTAATATACGGTGGTGTTCTCATGGGCTAGCTTTGGCTAATTGACTGCCAGTAAACTTCATACCCAGAACTTCAAGTGACTTGGTGTATTCAAAGGTATTTATTTCCCTTGGGATTAATGTATCTTGCTGCTAATGAACTTTGGGACTCTGAGGTGTCTCTTGTGAGTCTGTCACAACGAGACGCTGGATATATTTACTTTGGTTGTAGTCTCCGTTTTACTTTGCAAAGTCTGAGTGTTGCATTTAAAACAAAACTGTAAGTGGAAATATAAATCATTAAGTTCTGTTCAGCTTTGCGGGAAACATTTTCTCACGCATCCAGGTCTGCTTGAACTGAGTATCCTCCACGACTGGGACCTAACCCTTTTCTGAAATTGTATTTATTTATTTATAAATCTATCCTTTGCTCAGTTGTGCTGAGAAGCCAGAGGAAGTAGAGGAGGGAGTGTATTTGGACCATGTTGCATGGGCGAAAGAAACATAAACTAGTCATAACTGACGAATTAAAGAGGAACTTTGAGGTTAGGGTATTAGCAAGTCTGAAATACATGATTTGTTTTGTTTTGTTTTGTTTTTTAATTTTAATCTGTCTTCAGAGGTGCAGCAGCTTTACACGGCTGGAATTGTACGTGACCATTCAGCATGTCCTGTTAAAGCCAGCCTTGGGATTAGCATGATTTTACAGTTTCTCTGTATATTTATTGGAATTCTTGCTACTATTTTGAAATGCTTGCAAGAAGCTTGAAATTCTGAAAATAATTTCCTTGCTCCCATATAAATAGGGGTAATCTTTCATTTGCGCTGTTTGCTCAGCATTTGTGACTCTTAACATTCAAGAAAACACAACGATACTAAGTATAGGCAAACATTTTCCATATAACACTGCCTCTGGTATAAATTCCAGTAAATATGTAACGGAACTCCTTGAAGCAACCAATGCATTCTTTAATCTTTCCTATTTCCCTGAAGAATTGGGGAACCCACTGGTTACTTTCTGGTCCTGTGCAGGAATATTCCATCCAGCTTTTCCACTAAACATTTTTAGAATCTCATGCCAGCTTGGATAATACCTGATAAAGTATTTATTAGTTTCACGTTCACTTTTTTGTGTGCTTTATTGACACTTTCTTGTTCCTCCTGCCCTTTTCTCAATCTTCCATGTGCCAGATCTGGTGTATTTTAAGTGCAAGGAGCTGTTTGTGCATTACCACCACCTCTGAGTTTTCAGAGCGTGTATTAAAGGTTACTAGCTCTCCTCTAGCCCAGGGAAGCTAGAGGGTGAAGATGAGCTTTAATACCCTGCTAATAACAGACAAATGTTTTGTGGGAGCTTTGGGGATGAGGTTTTGGTGTCTTGGTGTAATCTCATGACTTCTGTAATAATCATACAGTACCTGGGGGGCCATCTGACAAAAAACACTTGAGACTGTGGGGTTTGATTCATGGTGGCATCTCAGAGCAGTGCGTTAGCATTTGAAACCTTGCTGCTTTATTTTTCCATTGTGCCCGAAGAATACAGCAGGAGCTGGAAGGCAGGGAACTGGGACAGCAGCATGGAAAATCTCTTTCCAGATAGTAAATAAGTGAGTATTTACGGAGTAAAATGTTCGGTCATCACCTGACATAACGGAGGTCTGTTCAGGTTCCTTTTGAGGGTGTGTTTGCAAGTCAGGTAGATAATGGTGAAGCTGGCAATCTAAGTTTGGGTACATCTTGGAGAACTGCAGCCACAGCTTTGGAGCACTGGTGAGTTCACTTGCAGGAAGGACTCTCCAGTTTGTTAAAACAGTTCACTTGCTCTTACGGTAAGATGGGAGGAAGCTTGATGTGTGTGTGTGTGTGTGTATATATATATTTTGGTTTCTTTTAGGGGCGGTAAAGATCCATTGTAGGAACTAGCAAACAGTGAAGCCGCGGTGATGATTTGCCAACTCTTCAGTCCCGTGTCAGGAAGTCCTTTGTTGAAACAATGAGCGTGGACTAGACGCGGACTTCACGTGATTTAGATGTGCCTAAAGGGGCTGTGCCTTGCTCTTATTGTATGCGCAGTTAAGAAATCTGTTGTTCTTACATGGTTCTCTGGTCCCTCGCGTCCCAGCAATCGTGCTCGTTTGCACGTGGAACTCTTCAGACTAGTGTCAGCGTTATGGATAAGTGCGTTAACCGCAGAGGTGGTACCTGGCAGCAGCAGCAAATGTGTTGAATGACAGTTGGCTGGTTTAAAATACTTGAACTATTGTTTTATTGCTTATGTTCTTGTCTTTATCCTAATCACTTTCCAGTAGCTATTCTTAAATATAGTGAATCTCACGGAGGAATGAAGCTAGAATTTGTTAGATGGAAGCTAGGGTTATGCAGGTGGCCCACAGACAATCTCTCTTTTGTCTTTTAACTGAACACAAAGGTGAGGTTTTATCAGCCGCCTTGATTTGCAGACCATTTACTGAGCGCTTTGAGTTGGTGTACTCTGGAGAAGGAACACTACAGTCCTGTCCTAGGGCCAGGGAGATCACTTGTTTTAATTAGAAGAAAAGACCATGTTCTCGCTGAAGGTGGATGGGGTGGCATTTCCAGGAAACTAAACCAAAGGAAGCTCGCTGTCTTGGCATCACTAAGGAGTAAGAATTAAGTAACTCTTTATAAGGTGATAGAGGGATTCTGGAAATGGTAGCAAGAACTCTTGAAAGCTGGGGTTTGTCCATACAAAAACATTCAGGAAAGCTAATTCAGATGAACTTAAGATATAAATTGACATATGGTTTTAGTATGGTTTAGCTTAATTCATCTGTTTGCTTTTGTTCTGAATGAAGGTGTCTGTACAGGACTTTAATTTCATCTAATAAAAATACTTAAAGTAATATCCTTAATTAGGTTAGGAGGGGTGTGGTCGTTTCCTGAGCATTCTGAAGCAACCTGCGGTCAGGGAGCTGGGCATTGGCAGAAGGGAAGCGATGCTGTGTAGGTGCAGGGGTGGTGTTGCTGAGAAGCCAAGAGCCTTCCCCTTCTCCCCATAAAAAAAGGGAAATCGGAGGTGCAGGGACCCTCCGATATCCGAGCTCTTCCCTGCGATCCCTCCTGTGGAGCATGGCAGCGAGTTCTAACCCAGATATTTCTAAACGGCAGATCACAAAACCCAGGAGCTCCAAGGCACAGGCAGCTTGGGAGCCTGGAAATACTGTATTTTGGAGGTTCAAGGAAGTAATGCTAAAGCTTGCTATGTAACTTGCATGGACACTTTTTTTTTTTGAGATCGCACATTTAACTTCAAATCATTTTGTATGTAGATTAGGGAATTTAAGCTCTGTAATTAAAGCTTGTCCTGATTGATGTAACAGTGCTTTTGTATTGTTACTGCCTCGTTATATTACTAATGTGCTTCACGTTACCTTTTTATTCCACTTAAGTAATTTTCCAGAACTAATTGCAGAACTTCACAAATCTGTAATTAGCATTACGAGATCCACATTGAGAGTTCGGTTGGGTTAAGTCTAGATTTTTTTTTTAATGTTTCAAATGCTTGTTTGCTCAAGTATGTTCATATGAATTTCTGGACACATTGCACAGTACATGCTGACACCGTGAACAAAATGCTGGCCAGCCTATCTATGAACAGTGCGCTCTGGTATGCGGTGTCGTGGCACTCAAGGAATTCACTGATCTCTGTATGAAGAGCAAGATGTTGTTTATTGTTTCTTTATAAAGGTTATTTTGGGTCTGTAAAACTCGCTACACAAGACAGTGTTGGCTACAGGCGTATCTTTGCTTTACTTACTCATAAATATCTCTTAATAATTTAGGGTGTGATGCAGGTCTGTTAAACCATATTGGATGGGGCTCTTAAAAGGCTCAAGACAGTATTTTGTATGAGTTTTTTTTATCTGTGCTGGAAGGATATTTTCTTGCTAGTGACTGTGTTTGGTTTGTGTTTTTTTGTTGTTGTTGTCTTTGTTGTTAATGTCAGTGTGTTGTGGCTTAGGTTCTTCACTCCTGGGCTGAAAGCATTTGGAAAGGTTTTATGGGAGAGGATATAATTAATGGGCTTTTAAGCTGTTAACTCTTTTGCTGCTAAATGTAAATGTCTGTTTCTGTAATCCTGGGGAAGTCAGTATGATCTTCATAATGCTGAGAGATTTAAGAACTATGGTACAAAAGGGGCAAGACACATGCAGCATTTGTACCGTCTCCCGAACTCTTCTTGGTGGATCCCCCCCCCCCCCCCCCCCCACCCCCCCCCATCCCCCCCCGCCTCCCGCCCCCGCCCAGCGCCGCATCTAAACCGTCTCCCTCTCTCGCTCCTGCCTGCATCCCACC
>JANIJG010015787.1:37766-55893 GCA_024611175.1 Megaceryle torquata | reverse complement strand
TCTTTCCCTCTTAGAGATTTTAGAAATCTGATAAATAAAGAGGGACGCTCCTTAAAACCTTTGGAAGTCCCCCTCCCCTTCCTTTTTGTTGGCCCCCCCCCCCCCCCCCCTTTGAAATATGTCTCCCCTATATGGGGCAACGTGTTCACTTCTAAGTGACATTTCTTCTGTCCCCGTCAAAGGCTTCCCAACAGGATGCCACATGCAGTGTTTCTCCACCCTGTGGAGCACAAACTCCTGTGGTGCCTGAGGGGGTCTTGGAATGTTGTATGCGACTTAGGAAATAAAACCAGCACAGCTCCAGTTCTGTTGAAATTTAAAAAATAAAAATGTAGTGTGCCTTGGATTGCATATGTTCTTATAGTTAAAGCCCAAGGTAAGACTTGCAATTCCAAAGCCTTTGTGATCTTTGTAAAGTCACAGCAAAGCTAAAAGTGCAATTCCAGTACAAAAAGGCTGAAATTCGGGTGATATTTCTGTCTTCAGCAGGTTTAAGGGACTTTAGACCTAGCAGGGGTATGACTACTTCTTGAAATGTAAGTGAATTAGTATGGAGGACGAGGCCAATTGTTGAAATGGGCAGCGTAACAACTGTATTTTGCAATGAAATTGCAGTTTGCTTTTCCAATGAATTGCCAGCTTTCTGTTGGAAAAAATTTGCTTAGTGTGTTCTCAGACCTAAAACTAATAAATTTTCCCCTCAAGTATCCACTGTTTAACTAAAAACTTACATAAGCACCAAAGATACACAGCTAAGCTATTCTATGCCTGAAATGTGGTTTAGGGGTCAGGAGGCAACTGAGCGTAGCCCATCTGGGTGTCATCTTGGAGACTTTCTTTTACCGAAGTAAGGGTTAATGACTTTGAAGAGCGAAGCTCTTGGACTAGATGATCTCCAGAGGTCTGTTCCAGACTGTACTGTTCTGTGAAGTTGTTTAACCACTGGTGATGTTGCAGTTTTATCCCTTTTCTAGACGGAAACAACTGTTCCAAGAAGTTTTGTATTTTCTTGCTTAGAATTCTATGTAATTCCCTGAACCCATTTTCCTAAGAATTAAAAAAAAAAAAAAAAAAAAAAAAAAAATCAAGCTGTCTTTTGACAGTAAATGTTGGGGCTTTAAATTTCTCTAAAGTAATCTTTTTATTTTTTTCTTTCCCCACTTGTTTTTGTAGGATGCTGTGACATCAAAACCAGTAATCCAGTTTCAAGGAAGCCAAGGGGTAAGTTTGTGTGTAGGTTGCCTTGGAAAGTTCTTCGCTGGCTTATACATTTAATCTGAGTAAGGTATTCTGTAAGGTATCTGTCTGTCTGATTCCAATTCAAAGAATGACGCTCTGATTTCTGAGGTGTGAAGTTCAGATGTGGTGCAGGAAGTGTTTGCTCCTTGATCACATGTATTATCTCTCTGTAAATACTTTTCCACCTCTTATTTTCTCATTTTGTTAAATCCATACCACTAGCTCCACCAGTGTTGCTGGTGGTAAAATTTAGTGTTCGAAGGCCACGCTGTTGGGTAGAGCAAGGAGTTGGAAGGTTCACCGATGGCAGAACTGCGGTCCTTGGTGGCACTGTAGATTTGGGAATTTCCTCACTATTGAGGAAACACCGTGCCGAGCCTGGTAAACTTGGTGCGAGACTTTATGGGTACCGGTTACTTACAGTCGCAGTGTTGGAGGCTGCTGTGAATGTTCTGCAGCTTTATTTAATATGCATGTCTGAACAACTCTGCAGTTTCTGTGAGTGCCAAAATTTTTGTATGTTTAGGAGCTTTATGTCTTTAACTTCTGTTCCGATGACTGGACTCCTCCAAGATATTTGTAGACGCTTCAGAGTCTGTCAAGGCAGTTACTGACAACACTGAGATTTAATTGGTAGCATTTCTGGTAGAGTAATGCAACTTCTCGGTGAATGTTAGAAATTGTATTTATATACCTTTTAGATAGAAACATGCGCCTACTTAAATTTCATCTGCATAAGGAAGGGGAATTTACTTTTATTTTAAGAATCTGAACCCAGCTGTAAATAACTTTTTTTTTTATTGTGGCATAATAAAACTTTCAAAAAGACTTGAATTAAGAAATCGGTAAAGTCCATCGCGTTTCTCCTTGCCCACATTTCACCTTGTGAAATGAGTCTCTCTAACGGTATATAGTGTTCTTAACAATGTAGCAGGAAAGACATGATTGCTAAGGTGGAAAAATAAGAGCCCTTTTGTCCCGGGAAATAAGGAAAGGAGCAATTTCCAGGTCTTCTTTGTTTACAGTTAAAAAATCACAGAAAGCTTAGATAAAAATCTGTAACTGAAGTTTGGCAAAATTAGAAGCAAGTGACGGAGGGCTTTTAAGAGTGCGTGATTTTTTTTTTTAAGGGTGCACAATCCAGCAGATCAAGGGAGGTTCTCCTCCCCCTCTACCCTAGTGAGACCTCACCTGGAGTACTGTGTCCAGTTCTGGGCTCTCCAGTTCCAGAGGGACAGAGAACTAATGGAGAGAGTCCAACGGAGGGCTGTGAGGACGATTAAAGGACTGGAACACCTGCCTTACAAGAAAAGGCTGAGAGACCTGTGACTTTTTAGTCTGGAGAGGAGAAGACCGAGGGGGATCTAACGAATGTCTGTAGATACATGAGGGCTGGGCGTCAAGAAGGTGGGGACAACTTCTTTTGACTTGTGCTCTGCTATAGGACGAGGGGCAACGGATGCAAGCTAGAGCACAGGAAGTTCCACCTCAACATGAGGGAGAACATTTTTACTGTAAGAGTTACAGAGCACTGGAACAGACTCCCCAGAGGGGTGGTGGGAGTCTTCCTCCCTGGTGACTTTCAAGACCTGTGTGGATGCATTTGAGCGATCTGCCCTAGATTTTGGTCCTGCTCTGGCAGGGGAGTTGGACTCGATCTTCGGAGGTCCCTTCCAACCCCTAACATTCTGTGATTCTGTGATTTTTTGCTATTAAATGAGTAAACGGCTTTGCATGTAACAAGGAAGCTAAAAAGACTGCAGATGTTTCCTTTAACTTTGGAGAGAGAACACCTGGTGAGGATCTACACCTGACTCTCCCTGTAAAGCTGTTTAAGTTCTAGAAATGCCTTTTAATCTTGATCCTCAAAGGAAATGTGGTGAAATGAATCACAGCGGCTTAAAACGACTCTGCTGCCCTCAGCCACAGCGCTCTCCTTTTAGCGAGTTTCACGGGGATCTGATATGGGCATTTTCAGGATAATGGAAAGAAAACCTATTTTAAAATTATGCAATTCCTTACAATTAAAAGTATTTCAAATCATGCAGTACCTTATAAAACTTAAAAATAAATAATAGTTAATGCACTTAATTGTATTTGAGCCCTGAACTTCCAGAGAAGAGTTTCCGGTGAAAGAGCTGCCAGTCACCTGTGGTGACAGTTGGGGTTGAATGGAAGATGCGTGAAGCAGCACATCTGCATCTCCTGTTGCCATTAAAGAGCACAGCGTTGAGACCGGCACACTGCTGAGACCTGCCCAGTGCAAGCAGCACCAGGACCTTGCGGGTGGAAGGAGGACGTTGGCGGCACAGCACTGACCTCTGCTTGCCTTGTTTTCAGCTGTTTAATTAATTGCTCTGTTGAGTAAAGGCCAAAGGTAGAGCTTGGAAGAAAGCGAGATCCAGTTCAGTTGGGGCAGGCAGAAAGAGCTCTTTGTCCTTTTATTACCATCTTTACTGGGTACGACAAGAAGCTTGCAGCTATGTAAACATCTGTTTAAAGAGTAGTACTTGTATACGTCACGGTTGTGCTGTGCTTTAGGGACTAGATGGCAGAGCTTGAACTGCTTTCCATGAGCCTCCTATCAACTGGACTGAAATAATACAAGTAATTTAACAAGCTCTCAAATTCAGAGCACGACATTAAGGTATACTTGTTTAGCCGTTTATTTTTGGGATACGCTTTCTTCAACTATACCTTAGTTCCACAAATTGTTCCTTTCTTACTTCGCTTCCTAACAAATCTTGCTATGGAGAAGATTTCCCAGTAACTTTTGAGGGTGGTCAGTTTTGTCAGTAACAAAAACGTCAGTGTGTGATTTAAAGCAATGTCCAGTGATAGGAAAAATTTTTAAATAGTGTGACTTTTCTGTATAAACATCCCTCTCCCAAGAAGGAAAACCTTAAAACTAGTTGATGATTGGAGAAGGCAGGATATAAAGAGTTTAAAACAAACTTCTGCTGCCTTTAAATTACTGTGTCCATGTCCTTTTTTTTTTTTTTTTTTAACCTATTTCCAGTGTTAGGCTAATGAATGCTGTAAAGGATACTCTCAGCTTTTAATACACGGGGAAAAAAAAACCCTTTCCTCTTTAATATTGTCATTAGCCAGAGAAGGGAATTGGCCAGAAATAAAACACAGTGAGGTGGCAGCTCCCTTGTCCAGGTGCTGAAAGTAGGACGTTGGTTGTTCTAGCCCAAAATAAATCGGCTTTTTCAGCAACAGGGCACGAAACATCCTGCATGGATCCTGGTTTGGATTGAATCTCACCACAGTTCTTAGAGACTGCGGACTCTAAGTGGTCTGCCTTGGGATGCATTTCTTTACAGTGATGCTAGTCTTCTTAATTACTTTTCCAGTGCAATAATCTGTGTAGTAATCAGAATTTCAGTAGTAGTAACTGGTTTGTAATTAGCAGAGCGTCACTTTGCTTTGAGATGCTAAAATGGGACTATCTAGATATTTCTTGAAAGCAGCACCGTGAACTGGGTTTTGGTGGATAGTTTTGCGTGTTTGGAATCTTGATCATTTTGCTTGTTTCAAGGTGCACGTAAGTTAGAATTTGAGTATCGGTGTGTTACAAACAGTGGGCGTAACGGTACAAGAAAGGCTGAATAAGCTTCTATTTTGGCAAAAGCGTTGCGGAATTAGAGCATAGGTTGGGTCAAATTTGCAGGTGCTTACTGAGGGGGGGAGCCGAGATGGAAGAACTGAATGGGGGGTGTGGAGGGAAACCCCTTCAGGTGTGCTCATGCAGCCTAAATATGACTGTAGAAACAAAACATCTTAACTTTATGCAATTGGAAAATACATTTCCCTGTGTTTCTTGGGATGCACTTGTGCTGGTATCGATAGAGGAAGGTGAAATTGCTGTTCCAACTGAGCTGTGCCCAGATGAATATTACTTGAAAGAAGAAGGAGGAAAAAACCCCAAAAAACCAAAACCCAAAACAGCTACAAAAAAACACAACCAAAAAAAACAGAAGTCACATCTGTACCGTGCTATTTTTAAGTGTCTATGGTTACTGGTGTCATACTCTGCACCAAAATGAGGGTTACCTCAAAGCAGTTACCATGCTGATTCAGTGGCTTGAGAAACCTTCTGTTTCGGCTAAAAATAGTTACTAGATAACGGCCAGTTTGCATATGCTACGCTTTTCAGTACTGGAACGAGCAACATTTAATGCTAAAGTGACTCTCTTGCTCCCCGTCTCATTTTACATCCTTTGAAGACGCTGCAGAAACTCTACAAAAATGCCAGACTCGGGGCTCTAGGAGCAGCTGGCTTTTACTAAGGTAATTGAGGAGCTAGAAGCAAGTTATTTTAGCGTGTGAATGTGTGATTTGGTTGTACCCTCCAGGTTTTATTTTACAAACCCGTTGTGTGCAGGACAACTGTCTCCCCAGTGACCGGCAGCAGAAGCTGAACAGACCCATCACATTTACCTTCGTGTCCCGTTCCCAGCGAATTAACTAGCGGGTGAATGCTGCCAACTGCGAAATACCCACAATCTGCTGTTTACATAACTTTGAGCTTGTGCATATTCTCAGCTTGCTTGTAAAGCAGGAGAGAATTTTGTTTGTTCTGACTGGGTGGGGGCAGAGGGTGCCAGGACAGATTAAGAGCTGAAGGCTATGGTGCGTGTTTGGCCGAGGAGATAACGGGGGCTCGGCTGCTGTTGCCGGAGGGTCAGCGCTGCCCAGCGGTGCCTGGATCGCACTGGTTCTGCTCAGAGTAGTTTTTTAGATCTGGATCCTGGGACTGTGTGGGGGATAGCTCATCGTTCTGTATGGCTCAGGTGTGAGCGTCTTGGCTTGTTTTGAGAGAAGGGACATCTGTCTTGAGGACTGGTTGGAGGATAGCTGGTCTTTACAGAGAGTAAATAGAATCAGAATTCTTTTGGTGGGAAGAGACCATCAAGATCATCAAGTCCAACCATTCACTCAGCACTACCAGGCTACCGCTATATACCATGTCCCTCAGCACCACATTTCCATGGCATTGAAACCCCCTCCAAGGATGGGGCCTCCACCACTGCCCTGGGCCAACCCTTGACAGCCCTTTTGGGGAAGAAATTGTTCCTAATACCCAACCTAAACCTCCCCTGGTGCAACTTGAGGCCACCTCCTTTTCTCCTATTGCTCGTTCCTTGGGAGAAGAGCCTGACCCCCGCTGGCTCCAAACTCCCTTCAGAGAGCTGTTGAGAAGGTCTCTCTCGAGCCTCCTTTTCTCCAGTCTAAACAATTCCAGGTGCCTCAGCTGCTTCTCACCGCACGTGTGCTCAGGACCCTTCCCCAGCTCTGTTGCCCTTCTCTGGCCACGCTCCAGCCCCTCAATGTTCTGCTGGGAGCGAGGGCCCCCAAACTGAACCCAGTATGCAAGATGTGGCCTCACCGGTGCCGAGTACAGGGAAATGGAAACTGCTGCAGGGGCTCAGCCTGATGCAGCTCTTGAGCATTTCTCGCTGCTTCTGAGAACACCCCCGTGGTTCAGCAAAGTGGCCCAGATGCGCTGGGTTTCCAGGCTGCCGTAGATGCCCGAGTTCAAGGGGAAACCACCTAGAAACCCTCTGTACCAGGAGTGAGCTTTTCTGGAGCACAGTCCTGCGTAGATGCCTCAAGCTGTTTTGCTGCTGTAGATATTTTGGATGTATACGTGGTAATCTGGGTAAATATAAATCTGTGTGGTAGTTTGTAGCCTAAAATAGGTTGAAGCTGATGTTTCTTCATTCTCATTTTTCTGGAAGCCATCTTAGTTATCAAATGTTGATGCGATGGAGATCAGATGCCGAGACCTAGGTTGCATCTCGAACGCAGAGGGGAAACGCTTTCCCTTTTGAAAAATGAATGGCCGGGGGGAGAAAAACAGTGCAGATTTCTGTCGAGTTGTCTGGGGAGCGCACTTAATGCTTGATTAAATATTTAATTTAGCAGCAGCGTCGCGCTCTACCGTGAGCCATGAAATCTCATTATGGAATTATAATATCTTAAAGAATAAGTGTGCTGCCTAGTGACCTGGCTTGCACTATGTTTAGTGCTGGATCACTAATTCCAAAGAAACGAGTCTCGAGTGCTTTAAATTGAATATAAACAGTGGTAGCAGGTCTGTTTTGAGCCTGAATCAATAGAATTGGGTCAGATTCCTACAACAAGATGACTGTGGGGGCTTTGCTTTGAAAGGCAGCAAGCCACCAGCTCAGATCTCTGTCCTGTTACAGACACAGCTGTCTTTTTAGGCCTGTCTACCTCTGTTACATTATCTTTTCTGTGCACGTGGTTTTGCTAACTTGAATCCTTCTTGTAGCTTCTTACTTCTCATCCTCTCCTATGCAGTAATTCACATGCTTTCCTTCGGTTGGGTTACAAAATGCATAAAAGCATAGTGACTGCCAAAAAATTGGATTCTGTGTTAGTGTGGGCTACTGGAGTGACGAGTATTTTTCTCCTTCTGAACAGCACATTGCAATTCCAAGGCCCGATCGACCTACGGAAGTGCGGACTTTCACATTTTATCTTTCAAATATTGGCAAGGACAGCCCCCAGGGGAGTTTTGACTGTATCCAGCAGTATGTATCTAGGTGAGTGGTACAGCAAAAAAAGATCTAGTGCTTTTTAATATATAAGTATCTATCTTCTGTAGAATCATTTTTCTAACAAACCTGAACAAAACTTAATATATGTTCTCTGTCTTATTGGAGTCTTTCTAATCTGTGTGTGTCTATTTAGGTAGAGAGGCGCTCACAGAAGAGTCTACCTCTCGGCTTCTTTCTGTCCCCTCCTGTTACTTAAATAACACAACCCCAGTTACTCCCCAGTGATAGCGATGTGCCTATTTGCAGCGCGGGAAGTATCTTTTCCATTGCATTTCTTTTGCAGCAATGGCAATATCCATTTGGATTGCCTTGGAAGCATACAGGATAAAATCACAGTGTGTGCTACCGACGATTCCTACCAGAAGGCGAGGCAAAGCATGGCACAGGCGGAGGAGGAGACCCGCAGTCGGAGCGCTATAGTTATCAAACCTGGGGGAAGATACGTAGGTAAGCAGCACCTTGATACTAGGGGCGTCTTCACTGACTTCAGAAGTCAAATGCTGACCTTTGTTTGTTTGACCATGGAAGTCTTTAACCAATACCCAGTAGTTCCTTATGGGTGCCTGATTTATTAGGGTGATACTTTCCTTGCATCGTGACTTGCTTCTATCTTCACCCTAGAATGTGTTTGTGCGGCCTCTGAGGATCAGCTTTGTGCAGCCACGTCACTCTGGCGTTATGTCACGTTTGTCACGCAGCAATGCTGAGAGCATACTGCTGATCCATCAGGATTGTCCGTGCTCCTCGCCAAGTCAGCTAAAATGTCCCACCGCTGTCATCACACGTGCGGTGTGTGCCCGTGCTTGAGACCATAACATGCAACATACAGGATGCAGATAGCAGAGCCCTTGCGTTAATAAACAGCGACTGCGGCAGCACTGCTGACTGCAGCCACGGCACCATCTTACCGTGACCACAAAAGGAGAGTCTTAGAGGAGGAAATAAAACCGGCAGGTACCAGTGGGCTCCAGAAAGAGCCCGCAGAGGCCTAGATTTCAACTCGGGTCTCTCTTTAAGCTCAGTCTGGTCACAAACTGGCACAAATATTAACCAGAAAGTAGAGTTTTGGGTTGGTTGGTTTTGGTTGATTGTTGTGCGTTGTGGGTTTTTGTGGTTTGTGGTTTTTTTTGTTGTTGTTGTTGTTGTTGTTGTTGTTGTTGTTGTTGTTGGTTTTTTTTTTTGAGTCAGATGTTTTTTTCTGCAGCCCATGTGATCTATAGCTAGCCTCTTCTCACAGGGTGCCTGTGATGCAAATGGTGAGTTGCAAAATGTCGAACTGCCCCTGACTCATGGTTTTATCAGCCAAGTGCTCAAAGCTGAGAAATAAGATAGTAATCGGGAAGGAAATACATTGATTTCCTGTAGGCTAGAAGACTTTTTTTTGTTGTTGAGGTTATATTTGAGAACATTACGGTAAGCGGATGAAATTGTTAGGCTTGTGAGAAGAGTCTCAAAGCAAATTGCTTCTTGGAAAGATAAAGCAAAAATTTTGATTTCAAAATACCCCTGCTAAAGTGTTCAGTGCTCTGAAATGGGGGTACCACCATGTAAAGAGCAGTAGAACGGCATGTGTGCTGCTTAGAAGACGTCGGTGTTTGAAACGGGAGGAAAGCACCGGTCCAAGAAGGAAGAGGCTGGTCGAGGACGGTCCTCGTGTGGCATACGTGCGTATTCGGTGTGCCAGCACCACTGGGTGGTTCACTCGCAAGCCGGTCTGGAGGGAGCTGGCCGGTGGTCACACTTCCACCAGAACTCGGTGCTTTGGCGTCAGTGGAGTCGTTCCAAGAAGGTCAGATGTGGAAGGATTTATATGAAATGTTGAAATTGGAGATCAGCAGAACACTGTAGATGGGCACTAACGCTTGGACAAATGGCTGTGTAAATAGATAGCTGCAGGGGGATGTGTGTCCTTATATGTGCCCTAAATACGTGTGCATATGTATATGTCTTATCTACACGCACACAAATATTCTAAAATACTAAGTCTGGCTTAACTTAGTTTTTTGTTTTCCTATCGTTGTGCATTTTGGCTCCAGCCTTAAGTGAAAATGTCCCAATGTGCGTTTGCTGTTCGTGACCTGGCAACACTTAAGGGAGTTCTAGAAAGCTGATGAATCTTCTCTTGTCCCATGTCGGGAAATGAAGGCCAGTTGACCTCTGAATTCTAGGATATTTAATGTGTGAATTGTTGGTTTGCTCCCTCGTCTTAATTCAGCCCTGCCGAGATGGGCCGTACTTACTCTCATCAGCGCGATGCGTAATAAAAAGCCAGGAAATGAGGACTCAGTTACGCAATCTACATTTCAATAAAATAAACACTGCAGACAATCACCAGTATCTTCAGATGACTCAGTTGAAAACATTGCTTCCTACCAGTGGAGAATTGCCATGCTGGAATAAACCTCCAGAACTCTCGCAGTAAATGCTGGTTATTGTTTGTCCTAGTGAAGGTCATTTTCTTGAACTGAAGTGATTATTGATTTCACCACCCAGTTTTAGACCTTGGACCGTACAATTTTTCTTCCTCTATTTGCTGGTTTGGTAGCAGAAACCTGCTTTTTGTGAGCTGTTTTTGTATACAAAAAAAATCCCCATTCGTGCTTTAGGAAGCGATGCGACACTTGTGCGAGGGTTCTGGTTAGAGCTGTTTTTCCAATAGGAATAAAAAAGAAGTTAATTCTTGGATAATGCTGTCAGAAACCAAGAACCACATTTGGGACAGATTGGAGGAGCCTCCCTTTTTGAGGGCTTGAGATGAACTTCTGAGACTACCTTTATGTTCTCGCATATATCTCCCTGTAACTGGAGGATGAAGCGGCTATTCCTGCAGCGTAGAAGGGGCTGTTCCGTCAGAACAGACGGCGCACTAATGAAGAGGCTGATGTATCGGTGTTAGACCCTATTCATGTGGCTGTGTTTGGCGGGGGGAAGGGAGATAGACCCAGACCCATAAAGTTCCCATTGTTCTAAAAGCAGAAACATCTGCTAGAGTAACATTTATGCTGAGATCAGCAACAGGGGAGCTGCTTGTTGACCAGTTCTGGTCTTTCCATTCAGTATTTCGACTCTTCTACATAATAATGCAGAATTTTCTTCTCAGAAAGTGGGGGGGGGAATGGTTAGATGAACAGTGGGGGTACATACACTTGGGGTTGAATGAAAAGCCGGCAAATAAAAGAGTGTGTTACGTAAGCTTGTGGTCAACAATACTCAGCTTTCCAGAGCTTGGTGTTGCTGTTCGCTTGTTACAAGATTGTCACGAATCAGAAAACTCATGGAATACTTGTTCCGGTGGCGCATCGGAACATTGGGGTGTTCTGGTTGTGTTTGTCCTTCGTTGTCATCTTCTAGCGCTTCATTCAAAACTCCATATATGTGTTGACAACACACTGGCCTTTGCAAGGTGGCTGCTGCAGTTCACTATTCTCATCTCATTTTAGGCAAAAAGGTTCAGGTGCGTAAACCTGCACCAGGAGCTTCCGATGCCGTTCCCTCCAGGAAGCGCCCAACGCCAGTCAACCTTGCCAGTGCAATAAAGAGAGGCAATAGTGCGATTTCTCAGAGACCCTTCAAAGATAGGGTTGTGCACTTACTGGCACTAAAGCCTTATAAGAAACCTGAACTTATTCTCAGATTGCAGAAGGATGGACTTTCTCAGCAGGACAAGGATTTGCTGGACAACCTTCTGCAGCAGGTTTGTACTCTTGACAAAGGGAACAATTTAGGTAGAGGGAAATGTCTTGTCGGAACGGTTGTACCTTCTGTGTTAGTCTGAACCTTCTGTGTGTCTCAGAGCTGCAGCTGAATGTTTCTGTAAAGGCCGTGTCTGACTGAAGTTCACAATTCTCGTCGCTAAAGGTAGCGAAAGCCTCTTCTTTCACGCACCTTGGTTTGTGCGTATGCGACGAAGCTGTAGGATTTTGGTTCACCGGATGAGTCGCTTAAGAGTCACTTAAGACTTTTGTTCCTTGTGGGCAAAATTACCTAACAGAGGATCTATGAACTGTTTGATATGTCATAACCTATAAATCTGTATATTTTTAATGTGGACATAAAGGAACCTGTTCTGTCTGGATATATGTAATGTTTCCTTTGCGAAGGAAAAAAAGATGTCCCTCTCCGTTAAGCTTTACATTTTTGCATTGTTCAGCCCTGTGCCTTTCCCGCTTAGAAGCGCACCCGGTTAAGTGCGAAGATCGTGGAGCTTCTTACAGAGCGTATTATTTGTTTGTCAAGTGTGAAAGCTGTCTCCAAGATGAATCAGCTCTTAATGCTTTGAGTCATGTTGAAGGTGCCATTTTAGGAATTGCAGTAAATACCTTTAACGCTCTCACGATGCAAACGCATCATGGATACTTATTTAAATGCTGCAGCTGGCCTCTGTTGTATTTTGATAATTTTTTTTTCTTTTTACTCCTTTCCAAAGCTGGAAATGAATGAGATAGTAAGGAGTTAGTTTGCCCAAGGGCACAGGGCAGGTCGTACTGAAAATGGAGTTACCGCTGGCACAGCATGCTCCTTAGCTATATTTTAATCCTGTCCCTTAATTTTCCAGCAGCACTAGAATTGTTTTGAACACCCTTTTGAATGCTCTAAATAGGTTTAATACTAGAAACACTGTTTCTGATAGTGACCTTTTATCAATGCTTTCACAAACCCCTGGCAGGCAAGTGGTGCGTTTTCAGTGTCTGCAGCGTCAGCCTGATTGGGCTAAATGCTGATTATTTAGCTGTAAATGTATTGCTCGTAAACTTAATCTCCTTTTAGCGCTACCAGAGCTCCCATCTGCAAGCAGACACAGATAAGCTAAAGATTACAGGCTGCGTTAAAGCTGTATGTCTAAATACATCTAGGTGTAGGTTTCATTGTACTGTTGCATCTCTCATAGGACTCTCTGTTCCTGCTGGCCTTTTTGCCTCATTTTGCAAGGTTTCTATTTTTGGGAAGCCTGGGGTGGAGCTTGCAGAGTCCCACACCAGCAAAACAAGGAGGTAGCAGCTTCCAGCCTCTTCACAGAGAAAGTCCGAGTTGTTGTTCTGCCCAGGCTACGAGCCCTGCCAAGCAGCATGTCTCCTGCTGTAAAAGAAGCAGTAACCAGAGAGAGTCTCAGAGTTTTTGTGAAAGAACCTGGCTTTGTTTTTGTCTCTTGGGCATGTTTACTAGGATATCTAAATGTAAAACAGAGCTCGAATTCTTGTACTTTGGCTCAGGGTTTTGGAAAGCTGACAGAACTGAAAGGAAAAACAGAGTGTTTGTCATGTAAACTGATAACTGTACTTTATATTTTTTACTTACCAGGAGAGATTTGCTGTATCACTTCTGCAACTTTTTGCTTTTAAATTGATAGATTTGTTTTTTTTTTAATATTAGGTCATAGTCTTCCTTTTAAGCAGAAGCAGAGAAATTAACAGCATCTTCCACTCCTCTTGGTTTTTCAAGGCTATCTTACTGCTGCATGGCTAGTAGAAATTCATAAGCACTACCATCTCCTGAATGGAGTGAATAATGGAAAACACTAATCTTTAAACAAAGGTGCGATATCTCTACTGGTTGAATAAAAGCATCTTCCAGTTTGAAGTCTAATAATAGTCATGAAGCTGAGTGGCTGAAGCAGTGAGTTTGGGCTTTGCCACTTGGTCAGCCTGGCTGTGGGCACGGCGTTCAGCACCTCTGATTCCATATCCGTTCTAGAAAAGTACATTTCGGGTTTTGTTTTCCTTCTAAACTCACAGCGTTCTGCAGTCACCTAAGAAGGGTTCCCTAAGACAGTATCTGTGAAAGCTTAATGGGGGCTTTTTGGTTTGTGCCAATACTGTATTTCTCATATGTGTAACCAGCAGCCAGAAGTTTTCAGTCAAGCTGTGGAAAGATTGATTAAAGAGGGATAACTCTTAACAAGTTGTTTCCATTCTAATATAATCCTGCTGGTTCTGGCAGTGTGTCCTGTCCGTGTCGGCACCACAGAATGGGGGGGGGGGTGTTGTTGTTTTTTGGGTTTGGGTTTTTTTTTTTTTTTTTTTTTGGTGAAACTACACACTCTGACAGCTTCTCGTACAAGCGTACCGAGCGAACTGCAGCAGAGGACTTGAGCGCAGTGCTTCACTGTAAAACCCTGGGTTATAAGCGGGAAATCACTAGGTTTGTTCTTGCCCTATAGTTGTTCTGGGAAACGTTCTCCTCCATAAAATCCGGCAAATGATTGTGATGCACTGAACTCTGTGGTGTAATCTGCAGGCTCCCTAGTGCATTGTATCAGCAAGGCGTTCTCCTCACTGCTCCTTGAGAAAGTTGCTGTCACCCGTTTTACTGACTTCTTAGTAAGACGTTATCTTCTGGCAATTGTTAACTAAGCTCTTGCCGCAAAAGTTCCCCTATCAGCTAATAAACTGTACCATTCTTAGCTGTCAGACAGGTGCGATAAGTGAAGTGCCTGCTCTTATTAGGGTGTATTTCCATAAACTGATGTTGTACCGTTCCAGACCGTCCAAGCCGAATAATCTGTTTAGATGTGCCTTGTTTCCCAGTAAACTCGGTATGCCTTGGAAACTCGTAACAAACCGTTACAATGATGAGGCAAAAGGAAAGGCACAGTTTGATTATTTTTAAATAATCTAAATAATTAGGAAAAGAAGTATAAAGTCTCTCCTTGTTCTCCGACGCTACTAACAGCTGCTAACAGATCGTGCCTACATCTTAGATGCCTTTTGTTAGAACAAGCGAGAAAATAAAGCTAACAGATTTTTGCAAATTACTTTTGTTTCAGGTGGCAAATCTGAGTGCCAAGGACAGCACTTTCACACTGAAAGACTGTGTGTACAAAGAGGTGCAGAAGGACTGGCCTGGCTACTCTGAAGGAGATCAGCAGTTGCTGAAGAGGATACTTGTTCGGTAATTATTCCATATTCTCTGTAATATCATCTGGAGCTTGAAAATACTGGGCCAGATCGGTTACTATAAATCAGGGTTAATTGAAGTCAGCAGAACTACGGTAAGTTGAGTTAGTTCAACACAAAGTAAATCTATTTATCATCTAGGCAACTGTGGAAGTTGATTAAACCTGAATATCAAAGTGGATGTGCTTTTCAGACCGGCCTAGGTTACCTTTAAATCATTATACTAACAACTAGGGGAAAGACCTAGATGAGAAACAAAGCGTGTTGCATTTAGAAGCTAATGGTGGTTTAAAATCCCGGGAGGTGAACAGATTAGGGTAAATACATTGTCTGTGGGACGCCTATTCTCATGTTCCACACTGAAAATAGCCCTTAACAGAGTGAGTTGAGATGATAACTTTGTCTCATTGGTTGCTGAAGAATTTTTTCCTCTACGGATATTTTTCCTTCGGTGAAGCCTCCAAGCTTGTCTGGCAGGCATCAGGGAAAGAGAATGTATCTCCCGGGTTTCTAAAAGAATTCTGCTCCGAGTGTTTATATTTCCCTCTCTGGGATTTCACCGTATTTGTACTGAGCCGGTACGGATTTCGTAATGCAGACGGAGCTTTCCCTTCTTGTTTTTGAGACTTACCTTATTGCACTTTTGGTTAAGATTAAGTAGAGTGTGCTCTGTTTGAACAGTTTCCACGATTTGAAAGCACAATTGGCTGGGAGATGAGACTTGAAACCAACAGAAACTTGCAATTAAAGTGCTTTGGCGTGCTGAAGAACCACCAAACTCGTTTAAATGGTTTTGATGTTGAATTATAATTAAATGGAAAAATACAACTGCCATGCAATCTTTATGGCTTTCAAAAAAGTTAAATTTGTCCCTATAGAAAGCAATGATTACTAGTTTTTGTGTTTGGGTGTTTTTTTTTTTTTTTTTTTTTTTCTTTTCCCCTCTAGAATTGTGGCATTTGGTTATGTGAAGGTCTATAAATAGACCTTGGAAAGGATGTATTGAACTGCACAAACAAAGACCTGCTCGGTCAGTGCAGGTAATGAGGCTTCAAAATGGAAAAAACACGTAGGGTTGAAGACAGTAGAAAAACACTCACAAAAAGGGCACAGGTACCAGATACAGGACTGCGGGACATAGCTGGCTGGGGTAGTCTGTGCGGTTGCCTGGATTCAGCCAATTGTTAAATGTCCTCTCATACTTCGGGTCTAGTTGCCACTCGGTGGTCCAACAACCGCAATAATTGGCACATCTGCAAATGTGAAAACTATATGTAAACAGCGCTCAGGTTAGACTAACTCATATTTCTTCATATTTGTTTTCCATCTTTCTTCCATTGTTGTAGAGAAATGTTCCTCTGCTGTTGGAATTGCTGCTGAATTCAAAGTAGTCGTCTTGCATTCACTTTTTTAAAATCCGTAATTAACACGTTAAGAAATGTGACAAGGTTGCTAAAGTCTAGTCAGACGACATCCAAAAAGCCGCTTTCACTGTGGTGTTTGTGGAATATCGCTGTTCCCCTTCCTGTTTTCACAGTCTTGGAGTACTTTCCTTGAGTTGATTGGTGGCTCTTGAGATTAATTTTATTTAGATCAAACAAAGCGGCAATGGAAGCCAGAATGGTGGTGAAACCGCAAGCGTCTAAATGTTGCTGCAATGCGGCCGAAGGTTCAAGCTCGGGTTAAAAGAAAACCTTGTCAGTCGCAGGCTCTGTCTTTGAAATAATCTTCCCAATGTTTGAAAAATAGGTGCACGCTTCAAAGCTGATTATAGCTTCTTGTGGAAGAATTTAGATGTTGGTTATTTAGACTGTACAGCTGGTGACTGCAGAGCCTAGTTTATTAAAACCTTTAACCCTGAACTTTTTTTCCAGCTCGACAGCTGCAACTTGATGCAACAGTAGTTTTTCCTGCGTGATTAATATATGGGCAGTCTGGCCGGTGTCAGGAGAGTAGGGCAAAGCTGGTGCATCGTGAAACTTTGCTCCGAGATCTAGAAAGCCCTTTGGGTGGTCAGGAGCGGAGGTACCCTGCCTGAGTGCGAATTACCACATCAGAGAGTCACCTCTGTGATTAGAATGACTCGAACTGTACTTTTTTTCCTGTGAGAGGTTTCTGTTCGTCAAATACTGCGGATACAGAGTGGAATGGTGATATCTTGCACAATGCAATTTAGAAGTATTATTCTGAAGTCCTAAATGTAAGTCCTGGTGGACCAATAATGCTGTAACAGTTCCTGTTATAATCCTGCTTTTCCTGGATTTGGAGGGGCTCACTCCTGAAAGAGGACCGCTGTTCCTGTAAAATGTTAGTTTAAAGGTGCTAATGAGCAGAAGAACTTACTCCTCAACATCGGAACTGGTTTTGGCCCTTTTTCAGTGTGCTTGCTTTCTGAACGGTGGAGTCGGTTTTAACTGGGTGAGGCAAAGTCGTCAGAAATCAGTTTAAATACTGTCTTGCTTATTAAGATACACTCTTTCTACTGATTGAAATAGATATGTCCTATACATTTTAAAGTTCAATGACAGGTTTTACTAATCTAGATAGGGATTTTTCTAAGGTTGTAATTTGTTGTAAGACTTCTGTCACCAGCTCAAGAGAAAAGAGGTGAAAACTGTCAGAAAATAAGTTCCATCCTCAGCAGGGAATCTCGTGTGCCTGTTAGCTCAGCCGGTCTCCTCCTTCCCAGCCACAACTCTGGCAGCGTCAGTCCAATGTGTTACCTCCATTCATTCACAGAGAACTGCAGAAATCGTAGGAAGGCAAGAAGATAAGCATTTACCGTATGTTGGTTGATACTTTCCTGTGGTAGCTTCTTTCTAGTTTTTGTCCAAGATCGAAACCGACTGAATAAGCTACTTAAATGGCATCTTCAAGGAGTCAGAATTTGAGCCCAGAAAAAGGCTCTTTGCTCTGTAGGAAGATTTGAAATACCATCTGTTGGCTTGTCAGGCGTGGCGTTTGAACGGCCCTAAATTCTGTTTTTCAGGAAACTCTGTCAGCCACAGAACAGTAGCGGTTTTCAAGGAGAAGCGCCTTCCCTGAGTCCACCGAAAGACAATGTCAACTCCAGCTCTCCTCCTCAGGTGGGTAATGCCCCTCCAGGGGTGTTGGTGAGCGAGCAATTGGCTCCATCTGTTTCCAGTGGTGTTGGTTGCTGGATGTAGGTTCAGGCGGAGCTGTTGAGCCTGTCCGCGTGCTGTCATCACCTGCTGGAGGCTCTGAGGTCAATATTGTTGGTTTGTGGGGGTTGTTTTTGTGTGTGTGGTGTGGTGTGGTTTTTTTGTGTGTGTTGGTTTTTTGGTGGTTTGTGTGGTTCCCCCCCCCCCCCTTTTTTTTAGTTAAGGGGTTAATTCTTGGCGCCCCCCGCTTCCGTTTCTCCCCCGGGGGTAGTTTGGGGAT
>JANIJG010015787.1:23426-37756 GCA_024611175.1 Megaceryle torquata | reverse complement strand
CGCCTGTGGGGGGGTTTGGGGGGGAGGTTGTTGTGTTGTGGGGGGTGTTTTTGTGTGTTTGGTGTGGTGTGGTTTTTTTTTTTGTGTTGTGTTTTTTGGTGTTTTTGTTTTCCCCCCCCCCCCCCCCTTTTATTAAGTTAAGAGTTTAATTCTGGGCTCCCTCAGCTTCTGTTTCTCCTCTGGAGGTAGTTCGGTGATGGCCTATGGGGAAGATCTCTGACAGTGTGTCTTGGGTTTAGTTTTAAGGGCAATTTTTTTTCCACAGCGCCTGCCATGCCTTTTGGAGCTCGTGGGAGAATGAACTTGTGTTTTACTCATTGCTAATAATTGACTGGAATGAAGCGGTAATAAGTAGCTCCCAAACACAGTTGAGTTATTAAAAAAACTTGACCTTTTGCAACCTAATTGCTGTGACAGATCAGGGACAGGTTGGTCTGCTCTTTGATTTGTTGAGATGCTAGTTGAGGAGAGCTGTGAAAAGAACCTTTTGACTGTTTTTTCCATTATAATAAACTGCAAAGGAGCTGTGTTGCTTGCATGGTAAGCAGAGTGTGTCCCCACTTTTGTCAGTAGATGCCTCAGTGCAGGCTTTTCTTGCTAGTATTGTGTAATGCCAGCTTCCCTTCTCTGCTGTGGGTCAGCCCAGACAAGTTGAATGTTTATTCTCCTCCTGCCAGTGGAATGTGTAATGCCTACTTGTCTGGACAGACGCACCGAGGATTAGTGGCAAAGAATATTAGCAGGTAAAGAAATTATGTGCTTTCTGGCAGTGAGAGAGAGGGAGTTCTCTATTGAGAACAAGAACCGTGTAACTTGTTTGCCAGGTAGCTAAGTGCCAAACGCTCTCCTACTCTGCTGTGGGCATGTTCCTGGTGAATAAAGAACAAATCCTCTTCGTTTGAGTCAGCTTGGAAGGACACGATGCTGTTAAGAGTGTTTTATGTTCGTCTTAATCCGATTCTGAAATAATCTAGATTGGGGGGAAAAAAAAAATAATCTGTTTTCTGTCTCTACATGTTTTGAAACACACAGAGGTCTATGAGGGATGTTTCTGGTCTCTTTGAGGTGACCCAGATGAAGCTTTGGGTGGTTGATTGGTTTGGATCTAGAAAAGGTGATTGAAACAAGGCCAACTGATCACGGAATAGAAATCTTTCCGGCAGTGCTTCTTATGTGGCTTGTGTCAGGCGGCAAGCCACCGACAGCTCTTTATTGTGAGGGGTCAGCTTTTTGCTACTTTATATCTGTAGTTTCTATTTAGAGAAGGGACACCTGCTGATGGTTGCAGTCCCAGCAAGGCACTGGGATTTGGTAGTCTGGAATGCAAAGTGTTTTGGGAAAGTTCAGTTGTGGAATGAAGGCAAAGGAAAAGATGGGTCTGGTATTTCTAAGGAAGCATGGCAGAGCGTATGCCACAGAGGTGAAGCTGGTTATTCGCTTTCAAAAAAGGATCGTAAAAGGTGGTGGTTCTTAGCTCTGTTGCCTGTTCAGGGAGCTACAATTGAAGTGACTGGCCCCTCGTTAGGAGAGGTGGATGCTGCCCATGCTCTATGGGGGAGGCAGTTGGGGATGCTGCAGAGCCGGTTTGATGTGCTATCCTTGCCCCTTGAGCTCGGTGACAGGATGAGCAGTTCCTCGTCAGAATTACCCTGACGGGTGGAAAGGATACAGGCTGCTGAGAGTGTCCTTAAGACCTCTCAAAGTTCAGTGAGAAGTGGGTGGGGAAAAGGAGCAAACTGGTGGCTCCCTGACAAAGCAGCTGTGCATCTAGCTGCCCTTCTGTGACGGAACAAAGCTTCCATTTACAAACGCATAGCGGTGCTGCCCGAGATGTAAAGAAAACGGATATCCAAAAGAAATAACCGTAATTGTCACTTGTTTACCTCTGGACACAAAATCTTTCCTCAGAGTTTTGCAGCCCTGCGCTGCCAGGCGGGTGCACGCGCTGCTGCACCGAGGGCTGGCCAAGGTCGTTTTTGGCTGGACTGAGCCTGAGCGCCATGGCTCTGGCTCTGCCTTGAGCTCTTCTTTTTTCTGACTGACGGATGGGTTCTTCCACAGTGCAGCTTCCCTGGGCTATCTCGTGGTCTGTAGGCAACCGCTCACTGGGAAGCGTGGGCATATGGAGCCTTCTCCGAGCCCTGCCGCTGCCAGTTCGAGTAGGACTGACGGGGACAGTTGGGAACCACTTCTCTCTCTACAATTCTTATTTAAAAAGGGTCACGTTGGCCTCTGTGATGTGGCTTTTAAAACCGCCCCAAATATCCTCTTTTGCCTTAAATTCTGAGAAGGGTTGACAGTTTCTCATCTCTTCCGGGAAATGTATCCTTCTTGAGAAGGGGAAGGAGTGGTATTGAAAGGGTACAGCTGTTGACCACAGAGTTGGTAAAATCAGTTGGGAGTAAAATGCAGAACTTGTGAATCCCTCCCTGCTCGAGGTCTGCGCACATTATTCCTTTGCAGCGAGCTTGAGGCGCTCTAAAAGTCATGCCGCGAGCAGAAGGATGGATGTTCTTACGATTGTGTCTATTCTCTGTTAAGTGGCTGGGACAGGGGGAGGATGAAGGACAAGGGTTTACTTCTCAAGAGCTGGGTTTGAGATCAGGTGGAACCAAGAGCAGGCTGGCTTCCCGTAGCCTGTGTATGAATAGTGCAAGAGATTGGAATTGCTGATGTGGCGGTCAGTTTCTGTAAACTTTCCCAGAGAGCCACGGGCTCCAGGGCGGCTATCGGGATTGTCAGGAAGTGGCTTGGGATGGATCGGCTTCTGTAGGACCTGGAGGTTCTGGAGCTTGTGTCCAGGAACAGCCTCTGAGCTGGGGCGCTTGCTGGCAGCTGGCGTGGATAGCAGAGCTCTTTTCCTGGCGATACTCCCTGGTTCTCTGGTGTTGCACCACCGCCTAGTGGTAACGGCGTCCAGAATTCTGGCCTCGAGGCTTCGAGAGGTGAATTTTAAATTTACTTATTCTCTTTTTTTTTTTTCTTCCTTCCCCCCCCCCAGAAACGATCCCAGCCTCTGGAGTTTATCGATCCGCTGGCCAACAAAAAGCCCAGGATCTCGCATTTGGCTCACAGAAGTCAACCCACTTTCAACGGGAAACTGAATTCCTCCAATGGGAAGGACGCTCCTGCCCCTGCCCTGCCGCCGGCTCTCACAGAGTCGGCGAGCTCTTGCTCCAGCCTCCCGGTGCTGGAGTTGCCAAGGCCTCACGATCCCCTTTCGGATGTCAGCAATGACCTGACTCACAATGGCAGAGACTGTGAGAACCCGGAGCCAGCTGACAGACTGACTCATCCTTTGTCAACAGACTGTCCGCAAACGAGCAAGCACAATTGCAGCTCCTACGTAAAATCCAAGAAAAAATCTAAAAAGCACAAAGACAAGGAAAAGGAGAGGAAGGAGAAGAAAAATGAAGAGAAATGCAAAGAGGAGAAGCAGGACTGTGAAGTAATAAAAAATGCTGACTTAGTTAGCGTTCCCCAGGAACAAGTCACAGGTATGTATGGTCCGAGAGATCCTCCTGTACAGCTTGTGAGGAGATAATAATGATATTGGTTGTGTGTGATTTCTGCTCTAAATCTACTTGAGGAAAGGGGCTCTGTGTCCACTTGTAGAGACTGCGTGCTTAATGAAATAACATCGTTGTCCCCACCTACAAATCAACAAACGTGCTTCCCCTCAAATGAGGATATCAGGTTTTTCCTGTTTAACCTTTCGTGCTTCTGGAGCTGCCTCAGACAGTGTCTTGTTTCTTCTCCCTGTTAAATTAAAAGCCATATTAATATGTGGGGATGAAAGGCAGACATTGAGATCTGTTGGAAAAAGCAGCATCACTTTATTGCTTACAGCTCTTCTGCTTGCGTTGGGTATTAGTGATGACTGTTGTATTGGTTTTTAACTCGGTAATGAAAAATTAGCCGTGAAAGCTTTTAATATTGGATACAAAAGAAAAGTTAGATAAGTCTGGTGATAAATGCTGTTAAAGCAGCATACAACCAGTTCTTTCAGGCTGAAAGTCCCTGTTGTATCCACTGTTCCTCTGAATTTCTTTCTTTGTGGACTAACGCAACCACGAATCGGTTACCCTTCGAGACGCGATGAAAATATCTTCTTTTGAGACAGCGTATTTCTGAGCTAGTTCTACATATTCTGTAGCTGGAGCGGAGAATATATGTTGGCTTATCCATTCCCTTGCCTGCAGCTTTCCTGTTTTCTGCTGTTTTGATAGGTTTTGCTACACCTCCCCTGAGAAAGCGGGGCTTCCTTCAGCCTCTGGGAATGTTGCCATCCGGATCTGTTGTTAAATTTCTTTTTGCATCCGTCTTGTTTTCCTTTACCCTATCACTACTTTCTACATTCTTCTTCACGTTTGGTGCATGAAAGTAATCCAATTTGGGCTGAAAAAGGACAGTAACTTGAAATGGAAACTTAGTTTTTCAAATTCCTGGAAAGGTAGAGCTTCACGGGGCATTGCGGTTAATACGATACCGGCTCTCGCCTTCCCCAGTCTTTGTAGCACCTCCAGAATGTATTTTGATTGCTCAGCGGGGATTTTTAATGACGGGCCATAGTTCTGAATGTTGTGTGGCACTGCAGAACCATACTGTTTAGATGCTACTTCTGCTTTGATCTTACTTCTGTGTTGATCCTGGTTTTTTCTGTTAATGTTGTTTTTCTTCCCCGTGTACTTCATTTCTTGAAAGGTAGTAGTAGGTAGACGCACACATGTTCTCTCTCTAGATGTATTTTTATCCAGATGTGGATTGTTGTATTGTGTACCAAAATACCGTGGAATTCTTTCTTTGTGAAGTGGATGACCCCTTACCACCTTTTCTGCTCTGCTTCGAAAACAGCTTAATGACTGGCTTTTTGTTAATTAGGAGGAGTCAGGTTTTGTTCCCGCTGCCGCGCCGATGTATGCGAGGTAACAAATGTGAGATGGACTTGGGAGGAATCGTAAACAGGATGTGGTCAGTGGCTGCCTGGATCTCACACAGCCAGCTCCCATCAGATGGGGATCTTTTCCTTCTGTGCCTTGCTTCATTTGGGCAGCATGGGCCTACTCCTGCTCATTTGGTCTGCAGCGAGTGGCTGACGGCCTTCCCCAGTCGCTCCTTGGGCCCAGGGGCTGCGGGGAGGCATAGTTTCTTCTGGAAGGTTTGGCCAGGAAGGGCCTTTGGGATCCATTCAGCAGTCAATAGGTGGCAGTCATAGGCAAAATAAAATTTCTTTTCTGCCTTTTTTTTTTTTTTTTTTTTTTTCCTCTTTCCCCCTCCACAATGATCTTCCTTACCCACGTTCTGTATCTTACTTGTGTTCTGCTTCTTTAATGCTGGTGGTCAGGTAAGAATGGAAACAGCACTGTCTGCAGCAGGAATTTGAGACTGGAGTGTTTATAATGACACTGTCTGTTTTTCTGCCATTCTTCCGTTCTGCTTGGGAAAGCCTTTCTGTGGAAATGCAGAGATAAAAATTGATTTTTTTTAAAAAAGATAAAGTAGGTTATTGCTTTTAACGTGCCTACGTTTATGACTCCGGGCATTTCACGCTCCCTGCAGTTTGACTGGGACAACAGTTGCAATGTGGTAGTGTGGGTGAGCGGAGGGCTGGGTGAGGCTTGGAGCTCACGCGCGTCTTTCCTGCGCATCTGGGGAGGTTGTGCGGTCGGGGTGCCGTTTGCTCCGAGTAACGCTCAGAAAGAAGAAATGCACTTTTACAAACCGTTTCGGATAAATCCTTTGCGCCTTCTCCGCTTGCTTCTTATTTTGCTGCCTTCTCGTGGATGACTTTTGGACCAGGACTTCCAGTATACTACACCAGTTTGAGAAACATCCCTTTTCATACACTGCTTGCTTTATCCAAGCTAATAATGCTATGTTTGCTTTGTGTTGAGGATGGGGTCTGGTTCAAGCTCATGTTCAGAATCCTGTTCCTTCTGAGGTCTTTGTTCTCCTCTTCGCTTAAACTCCTACGCATTCTTAGCTGAGCCTCACTTGATACGTGTTTCTTCAACTTCATTGAGCGGAGAGCACTTTGATTTGTCTGAAGGGCAGTAGGGCTAGGTGAGGGAAAAGCTGCACGCTCCATAAACCTCTCTATTGTACCCTTTATGAGTCTGGAGTATTAATAGCGGGAATCTGCGTAGTGTAGAGTCAGGAGAAAAGAATGTGCACCTTGCTTGGTGTTCTGTTCTGCTCATCTGGGCTCAAATTTGTTTTGTATTTTAGCAGAGGTGTTACCCCGTGCTGCAGACATATTTATAAACCAGTTGAATTCAGGGGTTTTGCTCCTCGGTGTATCGTCCAATGCTGACGTTGTTTTGCTGACGGACGAATATTAGGGAAGCCTTGAAGTTTCAGCCACCGTGTTTTGGCTCTTTTATCTTTGTCAGTTCAAAGCAAACCAGAAACTTTTAGAATTCTAGAAGCTGTATATTGCAGATAAGTTAGTGAATTTGAAGTTTACTTGCATAGGGCTTTAAAGTTTAAGAATGTCTAAAACCAGGTTTTTATTTTTCAGGTTTAAATGGAACATGCAATAATTCTAGTGTACCAACATCAACTTCAGAAATGCCAGATTATTTATTGTAAGTATATCAGTTGCTTCATCACTTCGGGATTTCGTTTCAAGCTAAAAACCGTAACATATTGGGGATTTTTGTTGGATTTTTCTACTTGATAGAGCTTGGTAAGGCAGGTTTAAAAACAAAAACAAACAAACAAACAAACAAAAAAAAAAAACCCCAAAAAACCCACACCACCTTTAAAGATAGCTCCTGAGATTAAACTTGATATCAGATCTGTTCTGAACCCCTTGTAAATTTCAAGGCTGTCTTCCTATAAAGTGGTTGTTAAAGTATTTTGAGAAACATTGTGTACCTTTGAAGGGATTTGAAGGGAATAAACATCTGTGTTACAATTGTTGGAAACTTTAGAGGAAACTATCTGCTTTAGTGTTACAGAAGACGAGGCGAGAGAGGATTTTGAGAGGTTAGCTCATTCTTCCCTGTTCAGAGCCAAGATCATCTACATAAACCAGTGAAATATTCTTTGTTGGGAGTCTATAACCTGTGGGTTAGGATGTGAGTTTTCACTTCTTGACTTTTTAATCGGATCCCCTTGAAGCTAATTACACAATATACTTGTCTGTTGAAGCACAGAAATCCCTTCACATAAACCCAGAAATCTGCATAAACCCAACCTATAAAAGCAAGGCTCTGATACTGAAGAAGTGTAGCTGCGGGTGATGTTCCCTGTACACGTCTTAGCCTGGGGTTTTTTAATGCCATGGGATCTGGTTTAGCGGTGCCGTGAGCACTCGGAGGGAAGAGGAGGAGATGGCATCAGCATCCACTCCTCGCTCTGCAGCACCAGTCACTGGAATTGACCGGAGGGGAGAGAGGGTCATTGCGCAGTTACAGAGCTGCGTATTGCCGGGCTGCGCGCGCCGTACAAAGCGCTGCTTCGAGTTGGCATTTCTAGCGCTATTCCGAAGAATACAAGTGGCCGGGGATATTTTTTTGCAGCAGCTGTGCTGATCCCTCCTATAGAGAGATATTGCAGCTCCTCTCTCCCCGTTCAGAGAGATCCTGTAAGGCTTGTGAACGACTGAAATGTCTGTTGTCTCACCTTTTGATACAGTAGGACTGTTTTGATGGTCACCTCCTTAAACCGTAAGAGCTGTCTCTTCTGTTTGAATCACGAAGACATAGCTTGCATACCAGTGAGGACAACTCCCTTATCTCATAGCAGCCTATCGTGTGTAGATACTTACGGTGACCTCCGGCAGAGGCTCAGGCTGATTGAAGGCTACAGAGGTGACGAGAGTCAGCTCTCGAAGGCTAGAGTGCATTTAGGGTGAGGGGAGTGAGTGTTTTCCCTCGATTCAATACCTCATTTACCTTCCGCGTGTTTACGCACCAAGCTGGCACCGCAGCAGACAGAGCTAGGTCGCAAATTAGTCGTCATTTACAAAAAAGATGAGTTGTTTGATCAAAGAGGTCTGGCTGCTGGGCTTTCTGCAAAATATCGGGTTTAATGGTGTTTTGTTGAGCTGAGTAACTTTCAAAGGGCCTCGGAGGTGCATCCGTTAACCGTGAGCCCTCGTGTTGTGTTCAGTTTCGTGTTGAGGATCTTCAGAAGGTAGTGGAAATATACTCGGGCCATTCAGTGTGGCTTCTTGTCGTGCGTTTGCCGCATGATTGTACCGCGAGCGTTCCGCAGTGATAGCGGAGTGCGCTTTATGTTCCTTTAAAGACCGGTAACACTGGAAGCATCGTATTCCGAGGTCTGGCACCGATGCAGAACTCCACGTTACGCAGGAGGGCAGGAGTTCGAAAAGCTGTAGTAGCGCTATCTGAATGTCCTCCTACACCCTCAGCTGCTCCCGGGCTTTGCGGTTATTTCAGTATTCCACCCGTTCTGGCATGAATAGGGCATTTGGGGAGCAAACGCTGTCTTGTTTTGCACAGAGGTCAAGGCGATAATCCTGACTGTGCTACTGTAATGCAAATGGTGAGACGCTATTTGTTTTTTCAGTGCAGTCATCCGATAGACTTATCACAGTGGTTTGGGCATTGTAATATTTGCGCTGTCTGGAGAGAAGACTTACTAAACCGATTAACTAAATTATTCTCTCTGCAGAAAATACGCAGCCATTTCCTCTTCGGAGCAGCGTCAGAGTTACAAAAATGACTTCAATGCAGAATACAACGAGTACAGAGACTTGCACGCCCGGATAGAGAGGATAACGCGACGATTTACGCAGTTAGATGCCAAGCTGAAGCAGCTTTTGCAGGGCTCTGAAGAATACAAGGTAGAATCAGAAATAGATCTTTTGGAAAGCAAGTTCTGCAAGTGGTACCAAATCGAGTCGCTCTGCATGCGGGGCTGTTTGCAGTGGGTCGGTGTCTAGAACATACTGCCCAGAACTGGTGGATGCAGAAAGTGCACTGAGCTGACAGTTTTGTAGCCTGTTCTTTGAACGGCTCTGTGGTGTTTTGTTTTCAAGCTGGAGCACAGCGTGGTACTTCTTGACAAGAGAAGGCCTCGGTGAGACAGTTGGTGTTTTTAGCCAAAAGCTGCTGGAAGCTCTTGGTGTATCCCAGGCAGAAAACTGAGAGTTGCGCATACGGCAGCGCATCGGGGCTGGATGGGGAATTAGTCCGGGGTCATCGGCTCCTCTGGAGTCTTTAATCTTAATAGTGTGGCGTTATTTGACTTGCCAGACCGATTTTAAAGGAGCTTTAACTATTCATTATCTTGAGAAAGTCAGTTTCATTGAGTATAATAAACAGACTTTTATGGAGCACCTCTTGTACTAAGCGTTGTTTCTGCCCTCAAACATCCTTCCTCTCTGAGAAATTCAGTGATTCCTCACTGAATTATTTTTTATATATTGGGGAAAACTTAGTCTGAGCTGTGGAGGAAATGTCAATTATCCTGCCAACCCAAGTGCCCGTTATAGGTAGTTTTCATGGCTGGGGAATGGGGCCTGATCCTTCCAGTGCTTTTGTTGTCAGCACCAGTATAGGAATGGAGTCAGTGAGGCTGGTTGTAGCTGTCAAATCGCATGGACGAAATCGTGGAGGGAATAGATTTTGGTCGGTATTTGGAAGAAATGTGTGTGCTGAGCCAGCGGTAAGTGCTTGCCCGCTGCAGTAGGTTGCGAGACTGTTGGCTCTTCTGAAAATAATGATCTATCTTTTCCTTTTTAGACCATCCATGATCAAATTTTACAGGAATATCGGAAAATTAAAAAGGTAAGTAAAGACTGTTGCCCGCAAAAAAGGCTTTAGAGTGGCGCCCGCTGTGTGACTGAAAGGGATGGGGACTTGTCAAGTGAAAAACTTGGTCTCTGAAGCATTTGAGCAGATCATTGTTCGTCTTGAGGTTGTCCAAAATGCGGTTCCTTCCTGGATCGTAAAGGATTTGGGAGGAGTAGAGGCTGCTTCTCAGATCCCGGGGAGCATTCACCTGTCTTAGTGGCACGCTAAGAATGTAACATGTGAAATTAGTGCCTTTATTCCATCGAGGAAAGAACAATATTTATGTCAGAGGCCCAAGCTGAGTGAGAACAGGATCTTCCAGGTCTTGGGGTCTGCTGGACATGGGGTGTGATTTGAGTGCCATCCCCCGCGGGGCTTTTTGGTGTGTGGGGCGTGCAGAATGCTTTACATCCCGTATGTGTAAAGCGGCAGTTGTTGGCTGGAGGGGTTTGTGATTTAGCCGGATGAGAGAGAAATGCTGAGAAAGGTGTGGATGCACCAGGGTTGGGTTTGGTTTTAAATACTTAAATATATCCCTGAGCCCTGCTGTCCCTGAGGGATTTTAGGAGCTTTTTGAAGAGGTTCCGTGAGTGTTGCAAGTTCATCTTTGCTTTAAAGCTCCCAGGGGCTTGTACGGTTGGGTGCTAATGCAGGGGCAAAGGGCAGGTGATGCTTGCTGGAAGCTACCTTGCATGACCCAGCTGCTCTGAGTTGAGCTGTGCCTCACTCAGGCTGCACTCATTTTCCTTGTGCTTAGCTCCTGGAGCTGGGGGCTGAAGAAAATGGAAAATTATTTATTTATTTATTTATTTGGGGTTTAAATTTTTTTTTTTCTTTGCCTGTTTCCCCCAAAGTAGGTCTGTTTTGAATGGGTATCTACTCCTTCAGCTGGAAAAGCTTCATTCCTTGGTCATATATTTATGCTCTGAGTTCTGAGCAATTACCTTCCATCACTGCATTTTCATCTTTTTCTTTACAGACTAATCCCAATTACAGCCAAGAGAAGAACCGCTGCGAATACCTCCACAACAAACTGGCTCATATTAAAAAACTGATAGCAGAGTATGACCAACAGCAGTTTTAGCTGGCGCTAATCTGGACTGGGTAGGGCAAAAAAAAAAAAAGAGTCACCTGGATGTTACGTTCCCTTTTATGCAACTAGATTCCTTTCAGAGATGAGCATTAATTCTTCGTGGTTGAAGAACTTGGAGATGCTGAATCTCACGTCCGCATCTGCGCTGGGTCACGAGCCCAGTGCCTGGCACAGTCCTCTAAAGTTTTAGCCTCTCTGAATGTTGGAATGTAACAAATGGAGAAGAAGGAAAAAAAAAAAAAATCTGCTTATTTGAAGCCAGCGTTTGACACTTAAGGGAAAATTTGCCTAAAGAGAACGAAGCTCCCAAAGGTTAAGAATCAGTAGTTTTCATGGATTAAAGTTTGGCATGAAGCGTAATTACCCCTGGCCCGGGTCCACTGGGGTTACAAGTTGTCCTTCAAATGGTGAGGAACTGGAATGCTGCTAGGTTACCTCCTTCTCTGGCACCTGTGACTGTTCATATGCAAGCTGTCTGCTCTACACGGCACCGCGTTAAATACACCAAGTACCCAGAGCTCTCGTTGTTTGTTCCTGCTTTTGTCATCTCTGCTGTGTGCTCTGTTGAGGTGGTTGTGTCAGTAGGAGGGGATCAGTTGGTGATCTGCACTCAGTGCCTTGTGCAGTGCAGAGGTAGATCCTTCATGGGGAAAAAAAAAAAAAAAGAAATCAAAAGCAAAGCCAAAAAACCCAACCCCAAAAAGAAAAGCTCAATTTTTCTTACCCGCTTGTGCATCTGGAAGCAGCGGGTATAAACCTTTTGCAGTGGCCTCTCCAGCATGCACGGTCCAGTCTGCTGGTGTTAACCTTCACGTACCAGTGGTGGCAAGATAGAGACCTGTCTGTCTCTGACTTTTATAATTTTATACCAAGGCAGACAATTTTATTAATTGCTAATGAGACTGTGGTCTATTTTTGTATTTAAAAAAAAAAAAAAGGGCATCTTTTTCTAAAACTGTGCCTCCCTTTTTGGCCAAGTGTTTCAGACCCTCTCCTGTCTTGTAACTGCAGTATTACTAAAGCTTATCGGATAGTTACCCGGAGAAGTTATTTTATTTACCTGCTACTGACCCATGAGAGAGGAGGGGTGGTGGTGGGGTGGGAAATGCAATAGTTTGGTTTCGTGTTTTTTTTTTTTTACTGGTTTCTTGTTTTGTCGTGCATTTCCAAATAAGCAGCAGCAGCAAATCATTCTCAGAGCGGGTGCCCGAGCGCGAGAGAAGTAAGGTAGCGTTTTCCCACGTGGGCCACTCTTACTGTGGGGCTTTATCTTGCCAGCTTCTCCGTGCAGACTTTCTTCTGGATTTTGTTTGGATTTTTTTTTTAACTCTAAGGGAACATTTTTCGAGTATGGCCAGGGTGTGAGAGACGCACCAAAAAGCACAAAGGTGTCCTTTAACTCTCTTTCTCTCCCTTTTCCCGTTTTAATCCTGCCAGCCTGTGTGGTTTGACTTCTTCCCACTTCTGTTTATCTCAAAGTAAAGGGTTCCTTTCCTATGGCATCTCCTTCCCTTTGAGGTTGCACTGAAGAGTCGGCCTTTGAAGGAGCGGAATGGCAGAGTCGATGAGGGAAACAGTTCTTACACAAGTATTTTTGTTCCACTCAAAAAAAAAAAAAAAAAAGTGGGTCCATCTGTTGTATTAAAAAAAAAAAAAAAGATAATTCCATTCTGGCTACATTGGTTTTGCTGCAGTGTTCAGGCAGGGCCACCGCTTTGCTTTGTCGCTTGCCATGTTTTGAGTTTCTCTCCCTGCCACGTTGCATCCAGAGCTCACCAGGACTTTGCCATCCCGTTTTCCAAACGACAGCCTACAAACAGCCGGAGGGATGTGGCTGAGCTGTGCACCACTGGCCTGGCAACCCTCTGGCCGTGGTCCACAGACCAGCGCTGGGACAGCCGTGTTCTGCTGGTCTGCAAAACCCAAACCTGTTCAGAAGTGGAGCAGTGAAGGAAAGGGGAGGAAGAGATGGGATGTCCAAGAAGCACGGTGGTCCCTAGGGTCAGAGCCTCTCAAGGGAGTCCTGACAAGCACCTTGGGAACGGGGGAAGTGTTTGGTCTCCTCTCTTCCTCTCCAAATCAAGATGACTGGAGGTCAGGGAGCCATTTCTCTTGTACAGCGCTGTACGCCTCCAGCGCTTCTCAGCAGGGAAAGACAGAAAATAGGGGAGAGCTCAAGATGAGGAGCTTTGTCCAGAAAAACTTTATCCTGCTCTGTGGGGTCGTGCACTGGTTGACACAGGAGTTCCTTGAGTGGTGGTGATGCCTGAGCTCAAGTCTTGCTCAGGCTCCAGTTCCAACACACCTCCTGTAGCTGTGAGACTGTGCCCCGAGGCGGATTTCACTGGAGCTGCAGGGATCTGTGAGGGGGCATTAGTCTGCGGGGAGGAACTGGGCTGCCACATTTTCTTGGACCTGCTGTGAGATGTGTCACTGCAAAACCTGGCTGGTGCCAGACCTGCCAGCGGCAGCGTTCAGTGGCAGTTAACAGATTCGGTGTTTGTGGGGGCAACGGCTAGATTCCCAGCACAGGGCTCGGTGGGACTTCACCTCTGACTGCAGTGCGCCGGGAACCTGGGACTCGGGTGGCAGAAGAGGCAGCAGCTACAGACCCAGGATGAGTAAATTCTTCCATGGAAACACTTCTCCTGATCCTTAATATTTTGAAAGGGGTTTTTTGTTGCTTTTTGGGGTGGGGGTGGGAATAGAGATGGATCTCAATCTTTATACATCTGCTATAAGATATTTTTGCAAACAGAGTTGTATACAAAGATGTATTGTGTACATTTACATGTATATTCTGGAACTTCTAAAATTTGAATATAAAAACTGAAAATATTTAATGAATATCCAAACTGTGAGACCCAACTAGCATTCAACAAGTTTCTGCTTCACTTTTCTTTTTGACTGTGTTAAAGAATTGTAGTCAAATCTGCCTTTTTTTTTTTTTTTTCCTCCTTTTTAGAGATTATGAAGCTAGGCAAATTTTGTGCTTTTTGGGTTAATAGAAACCAGTTCTAGATGATTAAGTATGATCTTAACTTATTGATACTGTGTTTTACTTTGTAATATTGTACTGTGGATAAAACTATATTGAGCCATGGAGTTGGAGTTTACAGAAGAGCTTTTCACTTTGCCAAAATGTTACGATTTAAAGGCAGCATAGTCTTCAGCTTTCCTAATCTTTTCTTAAGAGCTAGTGTCTTTTTTTGTACACTAAAAAGCTGAATGCTGATTTTGCAACATATAATAAATTCACTATATTGGAAAACAAGTACCCGGTAAGGTGATGTGTTTCTTTTTTATGCTTACTTCAAGAGAACTCCCAGGGACAAGGTAATAAAGGTCTGGAGTGGACCTGGGGGGGGGGGGGGGAGGAGACCAAAAAGGCGTGAGGTGCGGGCCCGACCTAGAAAAGCGGGGGAAAAGGTTGCCCCGGGGGGGGCCCCCGTTTTTTCACCTCGTGCGGG
>JANIJG010015787.1:0-22253 GCA_024611175.1 Megaceryle torquata | reverse complement strand
GGAGAGGGAGGGAGGGGTGGGGGCGGGGGGGGGAGACGGTGGAGGGGGGGAAATGGTGCAAAGAATATAAGTAACTGCATCAGAGCTTCTCTTTTGCATCCCAAAAGAATTCCTTTGTCAGCTAAGGAGGAAATGGAAGAACAAGCATAAACATTTCAAATTGTGGCTGATGAGAAGACTTCAGCTTCTGCAAACCTCGGTCTTCTTACTAGATGCGTTTCAGAATTCAGTAAAAATACTGTGAAGAGCACTTAATAATAATGAGGTTTTTCTGGTGGACAAAAAGAATACTGTGGAAGTTGTTTTTTTTTCTAACTTGGAACACTAGAAACTTGGCAACAGAATTTTTGTACTGCTTAGTGTCTCAGTGGTTTGAAATCTCACAAGAGGTTTTGAACGTCTTGCGAATGATTTATGCTCAGATATAATTTGTTTTCTAGCGAGTCGAGGAACTGAAAGGACGGTGGTGATGGATAAATCTAAAGGAGAGCCAGTTATTAGTGTGAAAACTTCTACATCAAAAGAGAGGGTAAGGACTGCTTTCCAAGAAGCCTTTGGGTAAAAATAGTTGTCAAATAGTTTTAGATGCGTAAAGTTGAAAGGCTATTTTGCCTTCATCTTGGGAACAGTTATCCTTTTAGCACTTCTTAGAAAGCATCAGGATGTTAATGATGCTGCAAAAGTAAATGCTTATGCTTCACCTTCTTCACAGCTTTTGTCCTAAGTGGAGTAGTAGAGTTGCAATATGAAAATGAGGTTGAGATCATGTGTTGTCCTGAGCGTGGAATGTGGTGACCGGTGACCTTTAAAGCGGTGTATCGTTTGCCACCGGCGCGTGTCAGATCATGTGCCTCTGGTATTTATATATATTTAAACTCTTCAGAAGTTCTAGCTAATTTGGGGTCCTTTTCCCCTCACCTACCCTTTCATGGAATTCCAATATTATTTACCTCAGGGAAGGTACGAGAGTCTGGTTTGTTGGCATTTTGCCTAGGGATTTCATCTACAAAGCCACGGTGTTCAGCTAATGTATTGGTTTCATTTACCTCAGAGTACAAAAAGCCAGGATCGCAAATCAGAGAGCAAAGAAAAACAAGATATTTTATCGTTTGATAAAATCAAAGAACAGCGAGAACGTGAACGTCAGAGACAGAGGGAGCGAGAAATCAGGGAAACAGAAAGGCGCCGGTGAGTTTTCCAGCTCGCTCTAAACTTTGAATGGCATTTGGTTTTACTTCCCTTATTTTGAAAGCGGTGTCGTGCTGGCCCTCGAACATAAGTGTCTCAGATCAGTTTGATAATACTCCATTGATAGAACAGAGGTCATGCTAAATTATGAAGAGTTTTATTGCTGAAATTGATCTTCTCTAAGCCTGTTATTTTGGGGAGACTCTTGTTGAGTAATAACTTTTTAGGTGCTTTCAGGTCTCACATTCTACCTGATCAGAGCTGATGTAGAACAGACTGCATTATGTATGCAGAATGCTTACCCTTGCTCCTTCCATCTGTATGGACTTTATAATTATTTCTCTGCAGTGTGATAGAGAAGTGATCATTCACTTTTAAGCAGGTGGTGGGAAGAACACAGAAACTGAAGAAATTCCCACACAAAACAAAGAAACAACAAAGCTTAGACTTAAGATTTTTCTATTGAAAATGAAACGCGCTTTTTTTTGGTTTTTTTTTTTTCAATTAGAGAGCGAGAGAGGAGAGAACGAGAACAGCGTCTTCAAGCTATTCATGAGCGGGATGAAAGGCAGAGGCTCCAGAGAGAGCGAGAACGACTTGAATTTCAAAGGCAGCGTCTTGATAGAGAGCGCTTAGAGAGGGAGAGGTTGGAGAGAGAAAGAATGCACATAGAGCAGGAGAGGAGACGAGAACAGGAACGAATCCAGCGAGAGAGGGAAGAGCTGCGGCGTCAGCAGGAGCAGCTACGCTATGAACAAGAAAGGAGATCTGCCATGAGAAGGCCTTACGACCCTGACGGCAGGTAACGGGCACTGCTGTGAGATTCCAGACTCTTCAGCCACGTCCAGTTGCAGACAGAGCATTCGAAAGCCTGGGTGAATTGTGAGTGCTCTTGTTTAGAGCAGCCGTGGGAGCTCGAGTTGAAAGATGATTTCCGTGTTGCTTTTAACATTTTTATATTGATCTTGAAAAGAGCAAATGTCCTACTCATACACCTGTAAGCACAACTTTACCACAGCAGGCTTCAAATTTCTATTTCCCAGAGAAGAGTAGCTGAGAATAGAAACCGTGCCCTTCAACTAAAGCAGGATCACTACTGGGAACAGACACACTTTTTTTTTTTTTTTTTTCCTTCATAGAATCACAGAATGGTGGGGGTTGGAAGGGACCTCTGGAGATCGAGTCCAACCCCCCTGATGGAGCAGGGTCATCCAGGGCAGCCCACACAGGAACCAGAGACAGGGGGGGCCTGAAAGTCTACAGAGCAGGAGACTCCTTCCCTGCAGAGATTTGTAAACATTTACAAGATCCCCTCTCAGGCTTCTCTTCTCCAGGCTAAACAGCCCCAGGGCTCTCAGCCTTTCCTCACCAGAGAGATGTTCCAGTCCCTTCAGCATCCGTTGGACTCTCTCCAGTGTTTCCCTGTCCCACTTGAACTGGGGAGCCCAGAACTGGACACAATACTCCAGATGTGGTCTCACCAGGGCAGAGTAGAGAGGGGAAGAAAACCTCCCTCAACCTCATCTCAGCACACGCTGAATTGAGCTTTCTGTACAGCGTCGGTACATCTGGCTCTCTCTGAAACTGAAATGTGATGCCAGCTTCTTTGGATAATTGGATTGAATGAGGTTTGGTATCAGGAGAGCAGGAAATGAAGATTGTTGTGAGATGACAACTAATCGTCACCTTCCTTGCAGGCGGGATGACCCGTACTGGCCAGAGGCGAAGCGGATGGCAATGGACGATCGGTACCATTCCGAGTTCAGTCGGCAGGATCGCTTCCACGACTTCGACCACAGGGATCGCGGCCGATACCAGGATCACTGTTTGGACAGGTCAGCGAGGCGGTGTCCGTTCTTCCTCCACCTTCACAAAATCAGTTGTCTCTCTTTTTTTTTTTTTTTTTTTTTTTTTTTTGTGGCTGAGGGCTTGAGGGAGTTGCCAAAAGAGAAGAGCAAAACAAATGACCCTTGTGCGTTTCTCATCTGATTTTACAGCTGCTTGTAATCCAGTGTTTCCAGGTTATAAACTGAGTCTTAGTGTTGTTGACTGTGGTGCCAATAGAGACTCCCCAGCTTCTCTCAGGATGTGTGGAAATCTTATCAATCCCTGTTCGTTAGCCTAAGATTTAGCTGTTTCCTTTAGAACTCTTCCTGCTTTCACCCTTGGTGTCTGGCTAATGCATGTTTTTAGTTCCACAGAAGGCAGAAATACTTTCTGTTTAGTGTTTCCTGGCTTGCTCTCAAAGGATCTTCAGCACAAACCATACCGCTTTGCTTTGGCTTGTAACTCATTTCTGATGCTGGTCAGTTCTCAGTATTTTCCCTTGGTGACCCTGCCTCAGGATGCCTCACCTGTGTCACACAAATTGATGTTACTTTGATCTCTTTCTATGCTACAAAAACTCATTTGGGTATCTGACCCCTAGAGAAACACTGGCGTTCAGTTTCACACCCTAACCAAGAGAGATTTTTCGTGCCCTATTTCATTGGAGTTACCATTACTGTGTCAATTCAATTGAAATTTCTCTTTTTTATTATTCCAGAAGAGACGGTTCGAGAGGAATACCAGATCGAGATGGACAGGTACGTTCTACCCAAATAACCATTTCGGTTAAAGCCAAACGCACCGACCCCAAAGCGGAAAAAACGCAGGGGCACACAGTTCTTCACCACCACCACCACCATTGGGGTTAAACTGGTCAAGCAGCAGCCCATTTTGGGCACCAAGTCACTAATATTACCCACTTGCCAGGGCAGCAGCCAGATCAGGGCAGGGGAGAAACCTCCCACCAGCCCACTGTGCACAGTAGCAATAATGGAACCAGTAAAAAAAAAAAAAAGAGAGCTACTGCTCTATTTTCTGAAAGGCAACCTCTGAGGAGCTGAATTTTCACAATCCTAAAAGAAAAACCTACGTTGATTCTTAGCACAACTCTGTACTGTTTGCCTTCCAGCATTATCCAGAGGAACGCCACGGGGGGCCTGATCGTCACTCCCGGGATAGCTGGGGTGGCTACGGGTCCGACAGAAGAATGAGCGAAGGGAGAGGGATACCCCCGCAAACCCGGTTAGTGCATAAACAAGGGAAGTGACGTTGTTGGTGCTCGAGATCTTAACAGCACTCGGTGAAGGGTGACGCTTTGAAAGGTGATGGCAGGAGTGAATCACAAGGGTGAATCCTCTCTCCAGATAGTTTCCTCGGGCATCTGGAGAAGCCAGGAACTCGCACGTGTGTCCAGAGAGTGCAGCGTTGTAGTGAGTAGAGCCGTGCTGCTCAGTTAGCTCGGCTCCTGGCTCTGGTTCTCTTGGAAAAAAATTCCTTTTTTACAGCTGAGCTTCAGTCCTGTGCCAGATGCTCCAGTAACAGCTACAAAAGCCTCAGTTGTGGTCAGGTTTTAAGGCAATCCAGTCAGAATCTCAGGGGGTGGAGAACTGAGGCTCATCTGGAGTCACAGTGGTTTCTCTTTAAAGCAGCTACTGGTAGTAGGCTCAGTCCAGACGCGCAACCTTCAGCACCACGTAAATAGACCAGACAGAGGAACATTGGTCAGTGAATCCCTACTGAAGATTCCAAGTACCTCGTGATGCTGATTATGTCTGTAGATCAGAAAAGAGAGGAGCTTTGTTGCATGAAGGACACTGCTCAAGTTTCTCGCCGTTTCTCTTTGCCCAGCTTTTATTGCAGTGATTGGGCGGCTGCAAACGCAGCTTAATTAACCATCGAACACACATCCCTGTGGAGTACAGTGTTTGGCTTTACCCTCTGCTGCTAAATGGAGAAGGGACACACCTAGAAGATGTTTTTATTTTTTTAAGAGATGGACATGACTGAGGAGCTCATGGTTGAAAGTTAGAGGGGCACCAAGATCATTCATGGCAGGGAAATGTGGCTGGAGGAATGATGGGACGGGATCAGGAGAGATGGCAAGGTACACTTGCTGCTTACCAGTGTGATTGTGGTTTCTTTTTCCTATCAATTACTGGCTGCCCAATTTCTAGCAGTGCTTAAAATTCCTACGGAGCTTTAACAGCGTTAGCAAAATTCTGGGAACAAGGTGGAATTTTTTTATTAGGAAAACACAAAAGTCTTGGTTTTCTTTTTTTCTTCTTTTTCCTTTTTTTTTTTTTTCTTTTCTGAAATTAGGTGGTGATAGAAGCATGCCTGGTCAGTCAGGACCAGGCCATGTGCTGAATCGAGGAGGGATACCAGGGTAAGAAGCTTTATCAGAGCACTTACATTTTTATAACAGTTGTCTAAACCATATAAAAATAACCCAAGACATCCCCCCCTCAATCACAAAAAAACTACTTTCCACTTAACTCCAGATCAGCAAGTAAAGAAAAAAAAAAAAAAAAAACCAAACCCAAACCTAAGCAACCATTTTTTCCTCTGAGTCACAGTTGGATGAAACTTGATTTCCAGTTTACCTGGTCTCGTTTTTAGGCGCGGAGGCTTCTCCCAAGGTGGAAACCAGAGCCAGGTGACGCAGAGCAGTGGGATACAAGGAGTGTTTGTGGGCCAGGAGCGGACGAACCGACCGACCGACCCCCGTTTTACCCGCCGCTACTGAAAGCACTATATATATACATATATATATTATTTTACCTTTGTTTTTTTTTTTTTAATGCCAGATGATGTGGTCAGTTTTATTAACCAGAGTCACCTTGACTTTGTGATCACAAAAAGCAAAACTTTTGCTGCGTTGTAGCCAAAATATTACATCAACTTGTCTGTTTGTTTTTTGGTTTGGGTTGGTTTTTGGTTTTTTAATAAACCTATTCTTGGTCAAACATCTCTTCAAATTGTTTCCCCTTGGTGAAACATTCCATTTTTCCAAAAAAAACAATAAAAATCACTTTATGGCCACTAATCTTTTTGTTGCTGGAGTCTTTGGTGACAGGGCCTCTCAGGAGGAGCTCAGAGGGCAGTGAAGAAAAACAAGCTGTGAGATTCTGAGGGATGTGATGGAATGGTGATGGTGCACATCTTGCTGTCATTACCTGCTCTGGAGGAAGAGGAGGGAGGGAGAAACATCATCTTTATTTCTCCCACCAGCTGCTACACTGCGAGTATGAGCAGAGAGCTGAGGAGATGGGATCCACAGGCTGGCAGTCACAGCATCACAGAACAGGGGGGGTTGGAGGGGACCTCTGGGGATCAGCGAGTCCAACCCCCCTGCCAGAGCAGGGTCACCCAGGGCAGCCCACAAAGGAACAGAGCTGGGTGGGGCTCGAAAGTCTCCAGAGCAGGAGACTCCACAGCCTCTCTGGGCAGCCTGTTCCAGGCTCTGTCACCCTCACAGTGAAGTTTTTTCCTCGTGGAGGTGGAATTTCCTGGGTTTCAGCCTGCGACCATCATCTCATGTCCTATCCCAGGGCACCACTGACAAGAGCCTGGTCCCTTCCCCTTGACCCCCACCCTGCAGAGATTTGTAACCATTCATCAGATCCCCTCTCAGGCTTCTCTTCTCCAGGCTCAACAGCCCCAGGGCTCTCAGCCTTTCCTCACCAGAGATGTTCCAGTCCCTTCAGCATCCTCCTAGCCTCTGGTGGACTCTCTCCAGTGTTTTCCTGTCCCTCTTGAAGTGGGGAGCCCAGCCCTGGACACAACACCCCAGCGGTGGTCTCACCAGTGCAGAGTAGAGGGGCAGAACTTCCCTCCACCTGCTGCCCACACCACACTCTTATCACCCCAAAACTGTCGGGAAAGCTGATGTGAGTTTAGTTCCTATTTAACCTGCGTCCACCCCTAATGCTGTTCCCTCTTCCTACCCCTGACCCCTCCTCTCCCCGTGTCTTTATCCCTCTCTCCCCCGCCAGGCCCAGCGCCTGGCAGGGCCCTAATCCTCCCGCCGCCTCCGCTCCCATTATGGCGCCTTTTTGAAGCTTTTTTTTCCGCCCCGGATTACTTCTGTTCATTTTTATTTCCCCCTTTGCCCACCCGCTGCCTCTTTCCACTTCCACCGCCCCATCCCGGGACTCTCCACTTCCCGGTACACGGTGGGAGGCCGCGGGGCGCCGGAAGTGCCCCTCAGGCCTCAGGAACTCGAACTTTGTTGGCCGGAAGTCCTCCAGCTCGCCGGAAGTGTCCCTCAGCCTCGCCAGGAAGCCCTGCCCTGAAGGCAGCGGAGCCCCGGGCGGGCTCGGGGAGGGATCGGCGGGGGCTCCGGGGCTGTCAGGGGCACCAAAGCCCTTCCAGGAGCTGGGTGTGGGGCCGTGCTGCCTTCCTGTAAACCCAGAAGGCTCCGCCGGCCTTTCCCGCAGCCCAAGGGGGACCCTGCTGCCTTCCAGAGCCCTCGCCGGTGCTTCAGCGAGGTCTCCGTGGGCCCTGCTGCCTCCCCACAGCCGCCGGGGCCTCAGCTGCCCTTTCCCAAAGCTCGACAGGGCTTCAGCTCCCATCCAGTGGGCCACAGGGTGGGGCGGGGAGGTGGGAAATGGATACCTGAAGTTGTGGGTATCCTCGGGGTGAGTGAAAGGGGGCGGGAGGCTCGAAGAGAGTGGGAGGGCACCTCGTGGCCATCCACGCCCTTGTGGCCTCCCACTCCCTTTGGGATTCCAGTTTTTCCCAGCCTCTCGCACCTTTCTGCCTCTTTTGGCCTTGGCTTTTTTTCCCCTGGGGCTCTCGGGAAGGCAGCAGGGCCCCTGATGCTGGTGGGCAGCCCGTTGGGAGCCTCAACAATCGCTGACGCCTTTCCTGGGGGAGCAGTTGCTGAATGGTTCTGGATCTGGGCTCTGATGGGAGCAAATCCAACATCTTGTGAGCACTAGTGGCCAGAGTGACTAAAAGAAAGGTGGGGAAGGAAGGCTGGACAGAGCTGGACTCTGGCTTGAGCTCTTCTTTTTGCTGACTGACAGATGGGTTCTTCCATGTGCTGCTTCCCCAGGCTTACCCCCAGTTTGTAGGCACCTGCATACTGGGAGGTGTGGGCACATGGGGCAGCCCCAAGCCCTGCTGCTGCCAGGCCAGGTAGGGCCAAGGGGGACAGTTTGGAACCATTTCTCTCTTTACACTTCTTAATTTAACAAAATGCTCACGTTGGCCTTGTGTGACGTGGCTTAAAACTAGTGCAAATGTCCTTGTTTGCCTTAAATTCTGGGAACAGTTGACACTTTTCCAGGAAATGCCTTTTTCCTGAGAGAAGGAAGGAGTGGAATTGCAGGGGTGTCCAGCCCTTTGACTGCTAAAGTCAGTTGGGAATAAAATGCAGAACTTGTGAATCCCACCCCACTTCCCAGTCCTTCCTTCACGGCCGCTTTGAGCTGCTCTAAACATCACGATGTCACCAGAAGGGTGGATGGTTTTTATGGGTGTTTCCATTCTCTGGGACAGGAGGAGGGTGAAGGACAAGGGTTTACTTCTCAAGGTGTCAGTTGGGATGAGAGCAGGGTGGGTTGTGTGGCCTGGGTACCAGTAGTGCGGGAGGTCAGGGGTTGCTGGTGCGATGCTGGGTTTCTCTGAGCTCTCCCGCTGAGCCGCAGGCTCCAGGGTGGCTGTTGGGGTTGTCAGGAAGTGGCTTGGGATGGATCAGCTTCTGTACAACCTGGTGGTCCTGGACAGGAGCAGGCTCAAAGCTTGGACACTTTCTGGCAGCTCTCATGGACAGCAGAGCTCTTTTACTGGTGACACCACCTTGTTCTCTGGCCTTGCACCACCACCTACTGGTGACACCATCCAAAGTCTGGCCTTATAACCAAGATCATGGGTTTGGTTTGGGTTTGTTTTTTTCCTCCCCAGAAAGTTCCCAGCCTCTGGACTTTATCAATCCATTGGGCAACAATTTAAAAAAAAAAAAAAAAAAGAAATCATAATTTCATATTTGGCTCCTGGAACTCATCAGGAAACTGAATTCCTGCAGCGGGAAGGATGCTGCTGCCCCTGCCCTCCCGGGATCACTGAGCTCCATCCAGCTCCAGCCCCTGCTGCCGGAGCTGCCGAGGCCTCACGATCCCCGTTGGATGTCAGCAATGACACAAAAGACAAGGAAAGGCAGAAGAAGGAGAAGAAAAACAAAGGAAAACACCAAGAGAAGAAGCAGGACTGTGAAGTAATAAAAAACGCTGACTGACTTGGTGTCCCCCAGGAGCAGGTGACAGGTATGTACAGCCCGAGAGGTCTTCCAGTAGCTCAGGAGGACCTTAAACCTCCTGAGGCTTGTGCTGAGCTACTGCTGACACCGGTTGTGCGTGTGAGTTCTGCTCTAAATCTGAGACAAGAGGCCTCGTGTCCCCTCGCAGAGACCGCAGAATAACCTCATTTTCTTCCCGTTTAACCTCCCGTGCCATTTGGAGCTGCTTCAGACTGTGTCATCTTTCTCTCTTATTAATTCCCCTCAGTTTAATTTGGCTTTTCATATAAAAAAAAAGTTAAATCAATACGAGGGGGATGAAAGACAGATGTGGAGATCTGTTGGAAAAAGCAGCACCGCCCTGCTCGCTTGCGGCTCCTCTGCTCGCGCCGGGCGTTGCTGTGATTGTCACATTGATTTTTAACTCGTTAATATTAAAAAGTTAAGCACTGAAAACTTTTAATATTGGATGCAAAAGATAAGTCTGGTGATAAACACTGCCAGAGCTGCATGTAACCAGCTCTTTCAGACCAAAAGAACACCCGTGTGTCCTGCTCTGCCCCTCGGTTTCTTTCCTCGAGGACTAACGTGAGTCTGTCGCCTGTTGAGATGCGATAAAAATGTTTTCCATCAAACCAGTGTCTTTCCAAGCTGGTTCTACATCCTCTCAGCAGTTAGAGCAAAGAATATCCGTGGGCTTATCCCATCCCTTCCCTGGCTGCTCCCACATTTTCTGCTCTTTGCTCAGGCTTTGCTACACCTCCTGGCAGTGGTGGGACTTCCCCCAGGGATGTTGCTGTCCAGACCCCTTGTTAAATTTCTTTTCCCATCCGTCTTGTTTTCTTACTTATGCTTGGTGTGTGAAAAACGGACAGTTTGGGCTCAAAAAAGGACACTAACTTGAAATGGAAACTTAATTCCTGGGAAAGGGAGGAAGCTTTGCGGGGCATTGGGGTTAATACGGCGGGAGCTCTCTCCTTCCCCCACCGCTCTTCACAGCACCTACAAAATGCATTTTGATTGCTCAGTGGGGACTGCCACTGACAGTCTGTGGCTCTGATCGTTGTGCAGCACTGCAGGGCCCCACTCTTCACATACCACTTCTACTTGGAGCTTATTTTTATATATTATTTCTTTTTCTGTGGATGTTCTTTCCCTTGAGTTTCTTTTCCTGTGCCTGGAATGGTAGCAGAGATAAGATGCACACATCTTCTCTTTCTAGATGTATTTTATTGTCAGTGTTTCTTCTCAATACTAAAATCCCCTGAACTTTTTCTTTGTAAGGTTGCTGACCCTTTACCACCTTTTCTGCTTTGCTTTAAAACCCAATTAACGACCGGCTCATTTGTTAATTAGCAGGTTGGGTTTTGTTCCTGCTGCTGCTGATGGATGCGAGGTAACGAATCCGAGCTGGACTGGGGACTAATAAACAGGATGTGGTCAGTGGCTGCTTGGATCCTGCACAGCCAGCTCCCATCTGATGGGGATCTTTTTCTTCTGTGCCTCATTTCGTGTGGACACCGTGGGCCTAATCCTGCTCCTTTGGTCTGCAGGGAATGGCTGACACTTCCCCAAGCACCTCTTGGGCCACGGGCCACAGGGAAGTGGAGTTTCTCCTGGGAGGTTTGGTCAGGAAAAGGACATTGGGCCTTTTGGGGTCCTTCCAGCAGTCAGTAGGTGGCACTAATAGGCAAAATAAACCTTTTTTTTCTCCTTTTTTTTTTTTTTTAACTCCATGTTTTGCATCTTCTCCTCGTGCATCTTCCCCGCTGGCGGTCAGGTAGGGACCAAAGCAGAACCATCTGCAGGAGGAATTTGAGACTGGGGTGTTTATAATGATGCTGGGTTTTTTCTGCCTTTTTTCCATTCCTGGGAGAGCCTTTCTGTGGAAATTCAGAGAAAAACATTGATTTTTTTAAAAAAGATACAGTGAGTTTGTTGCTTTTCCACGCCTGTGTTTGTTACTTGGGTGTTTCACGCTCCCTGCAATTTACCTGGAGCAACAGTTGTAACGTGGTGGTGGTGTGGGTGAGGAGAGGGCTGGGTGCTGAGGTTTGGGGCTCACCTGCACCTCTCCTGGGCAGTCAGGGTGCCCCAGTAACAGGCTTGGAAAGAAGAAACAGACTTTTACAAAGCAGTTGAGTTAAATCCCTTGCGACTTCTCCACTTGCCTCTTATTTTGCTGCCTTCTCATGGATGTGGTTGACTTTCTGATCAGGGCTTTCGGTATAATACACAGTTCAGGAGAAACATCCCTTTCCAAACCTGCACCCAACTGCTTTCTTCATCCAAACCAAGTTGTGGATGGGGTTTGGGCTTGTGTTCAGAATCTCCTTCCTCCTGAGCTCTTTGGTCATTCCCCTTAAACTCCGACACGTTCTTAGCTGATCTTGATTCCTGTTTCTTCAACTTCATCGAGCTGAGAGCACTTTGCTTTATCCACAGGGCAGTAGGTTGAGGGAGAAGCCACACACCTCAGAAACCTCTCAGTCGTACCCTCCAGGAGTCCAGAGCATTAATAGTAGGAACTTGAACCTAGAGAATTAATAGGAGGATTTTGTGTAGAGTCAGGAGAAAAGAATGTGCACCTTGCTCAGATCTGCTCAGCTCCTCCAGCCTCATCCCTTTGTTTTGCACTTCAGCACTGGTGCTATCAATGTTATCCCACGCTGCAGGCACTGTTTAGAAACCACTTAAATTAAAGGTGTTTGGGTTGGGTTTTTTTTTTTTTTTGCTCCTTGGTGCAAAAACGCTGATATTATTTTGCTGACAGACAAATATTTGAGGAGCCTTGAAGTTGCAGCCACCTTATCATGGATCTTTTTTATCTTTGCCAGGGTTCAAGTGGTGCAGCTCAGTCTGTGAATTTGAAGTTTTGTTGTGTGGAGCTTGAAAGTTTTATGAATGTGTATAAACAAGTTTTGGGGGTTTGTTTTTCAGGTTTAAATAGAACGCCCAATAATTCTCCTGTCCCAGCATCAACTTCAGCAACTCCAGATTATTTCTTGTAAGTGTATTTATCAGTTGCTTCATCACTTTGGGATCACGTTTCAAGCTAAAAATCACAGTGTGCTGGGGATTTCTGTTGGACTTTACTGTTACTTGACAGAGCTTTTCTAAGGCTGGTTTAAAAAGAAAAAAGGACTAAATCCAACTTTGCAAGTACTGCCTGAGACTAAACTTAAGCTCAGATCTGTTCTGAACTCCTCGTGGAGCTCAAGGTTATCTTCCTAAAAACTGATTATTAAAGTACTTCAAGAAACATTGTGTATCCCAAAGGGGTTTGGAAGGATTAAACATCTCCACGTTACAGTTGGAAGCTCTTGAAAGGAAATGTTCTGCTTTAGTGTCGTGGAAGACAGGGCAAGAAAGGATTTTGAGAGGTTAGCTTGTTCTTCCCTGTTCAGAGCCAAAATCATCTACATAAACCAGTGAAATCTTCTTCATGGGGAGGTTATAACCCGTGGGTTAGGCCGTGAGTTGTTTCACCTCCTGACTTTTTAATCAGATCCCCTTGAGGTTAATTAAACAATGTGCTTATCTGCTGAAGCACAGAAATCCCTGCCCATAAAGCCAAAAATCTCCACCGACCCAAACCTGTCACAAACAGCTCTGGGGTAGTGAAGAAGTGGAGCTGTGGGCGACGTTTCCTGGGCACGTCGCTCGTGTTCCCTGGGGTTTTAATGCCATCGGATCTGGTTTGGCTGTGCCACAAGCTCTCTGAGGGAAGAGGAAGATGAGGAGAAGGAGGAGGAGGAGGCGGTGGCATCAGCATCCACTCCTGGCTCTGCAGGAACAGTCACTGGAATTGACTGGAGAATAGAGAGGCTTCTTGTGTGGTTCCAGAGCTGGGGTTTGCTGGGCTGTATGAACCACACAAAGCACTGGTTGCAGTTGGCACTTCCAGTACCACTCACAAGAGCACGGGTGGCTGGGGTTTGGTTTTTTTTCTTGCAGCAGATGTGCTGATCCCTCCTCTAGAGAGATGCCACAGCACCTCAGTCCCTCTCCAGAGAAATCCTGTAAGGTTTATGAACTCCTGGGAGGTCTGCTGACTCACCTTTTGATACAGTCAGGCTGGTCTGATGGTCAGCTCCTTAAATGATAGAACAGTCGCTGCTGTTTTGCTCACGGAGACATATCTTTCATACCAGCAAGGACAACTCCCTTATCTCACAGTAGCCTATCCTGTGCAGATGCTTATTTATATTGACCTCCAGCAAAGACTTGGCTTTTGATGGCTATGGAGCTAACAAGAGCCATCTCTTGAAGACTAGAGCATGTTTAGTTCAACAGAGTGAACGTTTCCCCTGAATTCATTACCTCGTTTCGCTGATGCTGTTCACACGCCGAGCTGGAGCTGCAGCAGACAGAGCAAGGTGGCAAATGAGAGTCATCCCCTACAAAAAATAGATGAGTTTTACCCTCAGAGAGCTCTGGCTGCTGGGCTTTCTGCAAAATGCCAGGTTCAATGGCTGCTTTTTCTTGAGCTGAGTAACTTTCAAAGGGCCTCAGAGGTGCAGCTGTTAAACACGAGCCCTCGTGTTGCGTTCGGTTCACGTTGGGGATCTTCAGGAGGTAGTGGAAATATTGCTCTGTCTCTTCACCGTGGTTTCTCGACGTGCTCTTGCCACATAATCATCCTGCGAGGGATTTGCAGCGATAGCTGAAAGCTTTTTGTGTGCCTTTAAAGACTCTTCACACTGGAAGCATCATATTCCTGCTGTTCCAAGGTCTGGCACCGATGCAGAACTCCATGTTCTGTGGGACAGCAGGAGTTGGAAAAGCTGGAGCAGTGCTATCTGAACACCCTCCCACACCCTCAGCTGCTCCCAGGCTTTGCTCTACCTGCATATTCCACCCGATCTGATTTAATTTGGGGAGCAAACTCTGTCTTGTTTTGCGCAGAGGTCGAGGCAATAATCCTGACTGTGCCACCACAATGCAAATCCTGTTTGGGTTTGGAGGCAGTCACCTGGTGAACTTGACCATCCTGGTTCTGGCAGCTGTCTGGAGAGAAGAGTTTCTAAACTGAGTGACTGAATTATTCTCCCTGCAGAAAATAGGCGGCCGCTTCCTCTTCGCAGCAGCAGCAGAGCGACAAAAACGAGTCTAACGTGGAATCCGACGAGTCCAGAGACGCACACGCCCACATGGAGAGGGTAACTCGAGGGTTTACGCAGCCGGACGCCAACTTGGAGCAGCTTTTGCAGGCCTCCAAAGATGATAAGGTAGAAACAGGAATAGATCTTTTTGAACAGCAAGCTCTGCAAGCGGTACCGACTCGAGTGGCTCTGGATGCGGGGCCGTTTGCGATGGGACGGGGTCTCAAAGGTACTGCCCAGAGCCCAGAACTGGTGGATGTGCATCCAGCTGACAGCTCTGTAGCCTGTTCGTCGAGCAGCTCTGTGCTGTTTCGATTTCAAGCTGGAGCACACATCATGGTACTTGTTGACAAGGAAAGGCCTCTGAGACAATTGGCGTCTTTAGCCAAAAACTGCTGGAAGCTATTAGTGTATCCCGGCCAGAAAACTCCAATTTGCACATATGGCAGCGTATCGGGGCTGGACAGGGAGTTAGTCCAGGGTCATCTGTTCCTCTGGAATCTTTGATCTTAATAATGTAGCATTATTTGAATTTTCAGAGTGGTTTTTAAGGAGCTTTAACTATTCGTTACCTTGAGAAAGTCTCTTGAAGGATCACAAACAGAAATTTACAGAGCACCTATTGTAGGAAGCACTGTTTCCTCTCTCAAACATCCTTCCCAGCTCTTGGAGAAATTCAGTGATTCCTCACTGAATTATTTTTATATCTCAGGGGGAAAAATCAGTCTGAGCAGTGGAAGAAATGTCACTTATCCTGCTGACCCAACTGCCTGGTACAGATAACCCTCATGACTGGGGAATGAAGCCTGATCCTTCCAGTGCTTCTGGTGTCAGCACCAGTATAGGAAGGGAATCGGTGAGGCTGGTTGTAGCCATCAGATCTCACAGAGGAAGTCGTGGGAGTTGGGAGTAGGTTTTGGGTCAGTATTTGGAGGAATTGTGTACGCTGAGCCAGCAATAAGCACCTGCCTGCTGCGGTCGGTTGCAGGACTGTTGGCTTTTCTGAAAATAATGAACTCTTTTTTCCTTTGCAGACCATCCCTGATTGAATTTTACAGGAATAGCAGAAAATGAAAAAGGTAAGTAAATAGAGTCGGCCACAAAAAAGGCTTTTGGGTGGTGTCCTTGGGGTGACTGACCGGGATGGGGACTGTGTTTTCATCTTTCCTCTACAGACTAACCCCAGTTCCAGCCAAGAGAACTGCTGCGGACACCTCCGCAACAACTGCTTCATGTTAAACAACACGAGAGCAGAGGATGGCCCAGAGCAGTTCCAGCTGGCACTGCTCTGCACGGGGTAGGGCAAAAAGGAAAGAAGTCACCTGGATGTGATGTTCCCTTTTACGCAACCAGGCTCCTGTCAGAGATGAGGATTCGTTTCCCGTGGCTGGAGAACTTGGGGATGCTGAACCTGATGTGGGTTTGAGTTTTAGCCTCTCTCAATGTCAGAATGTAACAAAACACAATAAAAGTTAATATCTGCTTATTTGAAGCAACCATGTGACACTTCAGGGAAAACTTGCCTAAAGTGAACAAAGCTCCCAAAGGTTAAGAATCAGTAATTTCACGGATTAAAGTTTGGCATGAAGTCTAATTACCCCTGGCCCAGCTCCACCGGGTTACAAATTGTCCTTCAAAGGGTGAGGAACTGGAATGCTGCTCGGTTACCTCCTTCTCTGGCACCTGCTGTCCACTCTGAACGGCACCACGTAAAATAAACCCAGTACCCAGAGCTCTCCTTGTTCGTTCCCTTTTGTCATCCCCGGTGTGCGCTCTCCTGTGGTGGTTGTGTCAGTAGGAGGGGATCAGCCGGGGACCTGCACTCGGAGCCTTGTGCATTGCAGAGGTGGATCCTTCATGGGGGAAAAAAACCAAAACAAAACACAAAAAAACCACCCATAACAAATTAAAAAAAAAAAAAAAAAACCAAAACAAAAACAAACACCTTTTTTTCATCTGCTTGTGTGTTTGGAAGCAGTGGCTGTGAACATTTTGCAGTGGCCTTTCCAGTGTGGTCTATTCTGCTGGTGTAAGCTTCATCTACCAGTACTGGCAAGATCATAGAATGGTTTGGGTTGGAAGGGACCTCAAAGATCATCAGGTTCCAACCCCCATGCCATGGCAGGGACACCTCCCACTAGAGCAGGTTGCTCAGAGCCCCATCCAGCCTGGACTTGAGCACATCCAGGGATGGGTCATCCACAGCTGCCCTGGGCAACCTGTGCCAGGGTCTCACCACCCTCAGAGGAAAAAAACTCTTAATTTTTTACCTAAATCTCCCTTCTGCCAGTTTGAAGCCATCACCCCTGTCACTACAAGCCCTTGGTTGGAAAAAAAGTCCCTCCCTGGCTTTGTTGGGCCCCCTTGAAGTCCTGAAAGGCCACAAGAAGGTATCCCCAGAGCCCTCCCCTCTTCCCCTCTCTCGCCCTCTCGCCTCTTCCCCTCTCTCCTCTTCCTCTCTTTCTTCCACTCTCTCCTCTTCTGCTCTCTCTTCTTCTTTTTCCTGTGCAGGCTGAACCCCCCAGCTCTCCCAGCCTGGCTCCCAGCAGAGGGGTTCCAGTCCTCCCAGCATTGCTGGGGCTCCTCTGGCCCCGCTCCACCAGGTCCCTGTCTCTGCTGTGCTGAGGACTCCAGAGCTGCCCCAGCACTGCAGGGGGGTCTCCCCAGAGCCCTGGGAGCAGAGGGGGAGGATCCCCCCCTCCCCTGCTGCCCACGCTGCTGCTGGGGGTGCAGCCCGGGAGGTGGTTGGGGATTTCTGGGCTGCACTCCAGATGGAGACCTGTCTGTCTTGGACTTTTATACCAGGGCAGCCAATTTTTATTAATTGCTAATGAGAATCTGGTCTATTTTTGTACAAAGGAAAAAAAGCACCTTTTTCTAAAACCGTGCCTCCCTTTTTCCTTTTAGGCCAAGTGTTTCAGCCCCTGCTAAGTCCAATGTCACTAAACCTTCTCAAATAGTTACCCAGAGAAGTTATTTTATTACCTGTACAGACCCCTGAGGGAGGAGGGGTGGGGGACACAATGCTTTTTTTTTTCCCCCTTTTTTTTTTCTGTGTATTTCCAGCAGCAGAAAATCACTCCCAGAGCAGGCACCCGAGCGTGAGAGAAGTAAGGTGGCATTTTCCCATGCGGGTCACTTCCACCGTCGGGCTTTATCTCGCCAGCTTCTCCCTGTGGCCTTTCTTCTGGATTTTGTTTGGGTTGGTTTGTTGTGGTTTTTGTTTTTTGAGGTTGGTTTTTTGTTTAGGTTTTTTGTGGGGTTTTGTTTTGTTTGTTTTTTGGTGGAGTTGAAGGGAACATTTTTAGAGCACGGCCAGGGTGTGAGAAACACGCCAAAAAGCACAAAGGTGCCCTTTAACTCTGCCTTTTCTTTCTCTCTTTCTTTCTTTCTCTCCCTTCTCCCCTTTTCATCCTGCCAGCCTGGGTGGTTTGACTTCTTCCCACTTCCGTTTATCCCAAAGTAAAGGGGGAATTGCTGTCCTGGGGCCTCTCCTTCCCTCGGAGATCACACTGAAGAGCCTTTCACCCTTTCAAGGAGCAGAATGGCAGAGTTAAGGAGGAAACCAGTTCTTACTCGAGGAGTATTTTGGAGTTTTTCCAAAAAAAAAAAAATGTGGGTCCATCTGCTATATTAAAAAAAAAAAGAGAATAACTTTATTATCATTATTTCCTTCTGGCTAGATTGGTTCTGCTGCATCATCCACCACCACTTTGCTGTGTCCTTTGCCATCTTCTGAGTTTCCCTCCCCACCACATTGCACCCAGGGCTCACCGGGACTTTGCTGTCCCCTCCTCCCTGTGATCGGCCGAAGGGACGCGTTACTGGCCCGGTGACCCTCCAGCCGTGCTCCACGGGCTGCCACCAGGACAGCCACGTTCTGCTGCTGGTCTGCAAAGCCCAGACTGGTTCAGAAGGAAGAGATGTGATGGTCTGTAGGGGAGAGACTCGCTAGGGAAGTCCCAGCAAGCACCTCAGGGACTGGTGAAGTCTTTGGTCCCATCCTCTCCAAATGAAGATGACTGGAGGTCAAGGAGCCATTTCTCTTGTGTATCGCCGCCTGCCTCCAGTGCTTCTGCTTGGCAGGGAAGGCTGCAAAATACACCAGAGTTAAAGGCTTGGCCAGAAAACTTCATCCTCCTGTTCGGTGGGGTCTTGCACTGGTCAGCACAGGAGTTTCTGAAGCAGTGGGTGATGTCTGAGCCCAAGCCCCTCTCAGGTTCTGATTCCATCAGATCTCCCGTAGCTGACTTTGTGCTGAGGTAGATCTCACCAGAGCCATGGGATCTGGGAGAGGGGGCACTGGGCTGTGTGGAGGAACTGGGCTGCCACATCTTCTTGGACCCACTGTGGGATGTGTCACAGACCCACCGGTGGCATCGCGCACCGACAGTTACGGATCCGGTGCTCTCGGGGGCAAGGCTGGATTTCCCAGCACGGGGCCTGGGGGGACTTCACCTCTGATCTCAGTCTTCATCCCTCTGCTGTAAGCTACTTCTGCCCCCCAAGCTGTGCACTTCCATGTGTACTCTGGAGCTTCTAAACTTTGAATAGAAACATGGAGAATATTTAATGAATATCCAAACCGTGCAACCCAACGAGCATTCAACAACTTCCCGTTTCGCTTTTCTTTTGGACTCTGTTAAAGAATTGCAGTCGAATCCACTTCTTTTTTTTTTTTTTTCTTTTTCTTTATAGAGATTATGAAGCTGGGGAAAAAAAATTAAAGTTGTGCTTTTTTGGGTTAATAGAAACCAGTTCTAGGTGATGAAATATGATCTTAACTTATTGGTACTGTGTTTTGCTTTGTAATAGTGTACTGTAGGTAAAACCACATCGAGCCACGGAACTGGAGGTTACAAAAGAGCTTTTCACTTTGCCAAAACCCTACAATTTAAAAGCAACGTAGCCCTTCAGCTTTCCTCATCTTTTCTGAAGAGTTGGTGCCTTTTTTTATTTTGGTTGGTTGGGGTTTTTTTATACTCTAAAAAGCTGAAGGTCGATTTTGCAACAGATAATAAATTCACTGTATTGGAAAAGAAGCAAACAATAAGGTTGTGTTTTTCTTTTCAGTGCTTCTTACTGCAAGAAAACTCCAAAGGGAAAGGTGATAAATGGCTGGCATGGAGTCTGAAAGCGGGAGACGTAAAGAAACCGAATCAGTTGGGTGAGTTAAAGTATCAGAGCAGCAGGTAAGAAACACGAGAGGGAAAAGGTGCTTGGCTGTTTTCTGGCCGCATGCTGTGGACGGGGAGAGCTCTGGCCCAGAAATGTTGCCATGGAGCATCTTGGGGAAGAGTTTATGGTGCTCTGGTGGGATCAGTGTTGCTGTGCGGTAGCAGGAGCTGGGGGCCTTCCTGCTCCAGCAGCGTTTGTTCCCAGTTCTTGGGGGAGAAAAGCTGCATTCAATGATCAGTAGAGTCAGTGGGGAGGCTCAGGGAGGAGTCCTACAAGCAGGGTGCAGGGCCTCAGGCAGGCAGAGCTTGGCAGAAGCAGTGGGAGGACTTGGAGGTCCATGGTGCTTCCCTCAGGGTCAGCGATGGTGGAACTTCCTGGGTTATGGTGGCTCTTCTGCCCCAGAGGAGGTTGAGGTTGCAGCTGAGGAACAATTTCTTCCCCTCCAGGGCTGTCCAGGGCTGGCCCAGGCTGCCCAGGGCAGGGGTGGAGTCCCTGTGATTCCTGGAGGGGTTTCCAAGCCCCCCGTGGAGCTGTGGTGCTGAGGGCCAGGGGTCAGTGGTGCCCCGGCAGTGCTGGGGGAGGGGGTGGATTTGATCATCTGAAAGGTCTCTTCCAACCCACACGATGTGATGACTCTGACAGCTCGTAGCTCCTGGGGAGGATCCAGGCCTGGTTCAGGTGCCCCCCTCAGCTGCTTTGCAGAAGGAGCTGCTGCATTTCCCCTGCCGTGAGCTGAGCTGAGCTAAGACATCTGAGGTCGCTCACCTCGGGGGGGTGAGTCACAAACATAGGGAGCCGGAGCAGGGACATCGATGCTGCCAGAGCAGCGAGGTGGGGATAAGCCCAGTGTAGATGCTGCTTGTCCACACTGCTGGAGCTCCCACCTCCACCTGCAGATCTGAATCATCTGGCTAAAGCTCAGGATACAAATAGCATCTGGGTTGTTAAGACTGTCCCTTATCCCCCGTGTCACTGCTCTGGTCCTGGCTTCTGCAGCATCCCTGGGCCAACTGCTCACTGAGGCTGGAGCAGGCGGAAGAAAATAGAGGGTAAAACCTCTCCAGTAAATGCTCAGTGGTGTTAACATCCCCTGAACAGCTTCTGTTTTCCTTCAGCAGCTGCTGTGCTGCCTGTTTTGGGATTCCCCCCAAACAGTGGATGATGGGCACAGGTTCACTGGTATCAAGACCAGTAGTGCTGGAGGTTGCTCTTGCTGAAGCCACCCATGGGTGTAATGTGCCCTCGTTCATCTGCAGCTCCCTTTGCTTTGCAGGATTCTGGATTCTGCCTCCAAAATAGCAAAATACAGAGAAGGCAAAAATAATCCAGCAGTCAAATAACATCTTGCAGGTGCTCCTGGCTTGTTTGCTGGAGGTGGAGGGGAACAGGGAGGGCTCTGCTTTGTCCTGTCTCACCAGCCTTGACCTTGAGGCTGACACAACACAGGGAGCACCCGTGCAGGGAGGCGAAGCTCCCACGGCCGGCGAGGGTTTGCTCCCATGGAGCACTTGGTTACGGAGCAGAGGAGAGCCCAGATGTGGTAGCTGAGCTGCTGCTCTTTCAACTCCCCAAATCATCGTGTTTTTCACTTCAGATGCCACCCCTGGGCCAAATGACATCCCCCAGACCCCTGTTTAACCATCTTTAATTCCTCACTGGTGTGAGATTCACCCCTCAGGCCTGCCCTGAGGTGTTCATCTGGTTAAAGGCTGAGTCCTTGTCCCCTGGGACCTGCCAGGGGACACTCAAAGGGACGGAGGAACGGTGCTGGTCCCCTCCTCTCCCAGCTTTCCTGGGGAATTCCTCTCAACCGCTGGTAGCTCCTGCTCTGGCCGGGGTCATGCACTGAGCTCATTAACTGGGAGCTGCCCCAGTGGAAATTTACTGGCTGCATCCGCTGTGCCAGAGCCAGCCGGGCTCCTACCGCTGCTTCCTTATCTGCGCCCGGCCGGGAGCCTGACCCGGGCACCGCTCTGAGGGGACCAGGAGCAGCAGCTCTTCCAGGCTGTGTCCGTGTGTCCCACCGTGCAGGCTCGGGAGGAACCCTGGGCTCTAATAATTCAGGTGACACCGGGGAAAAGTGTCACTTTGCACCGCGTCGGGCACAAGCTGCCGTTAAATTAAGGTGACGGGAAGGCAGAGATGACCCCGCAGCATCCCGCCCGCCCCCGGTCACCTTTGGGGGACGTTTGAAACACGGCAAAACCGTCGTGGGTTTTTCCCGTGCACCTTTTCCTGGCGGCTCATTTACAGGAGGAAGCTCATTAGAATAATTTGTCCTTGACACGGTCCGATGGCGCTGATCCCTCTTGCAGAGCAGCTGCTGCGCCCAGCACGACCACCCCGAATCACCCGGCTGGCCGTTTCCATCCTTCCGTCCGTCTGTCCCTTTCCGTGCGTGGGTCCGTCCTTGGGCACGCAGCACCCGGAGGGTGACGGAATGAGGGCAGGGAGGAGAGGACAAGGAGCTGCGAGCAGCCGGCGCGGGCAGAGATAACGATGGCTCAGAGCCTGGGGATTGTTTTACACGAGGGGAAGGAAAAAAAAAAAACCAACAAAAAAAAAACCACAACAAAACCAACCGTGAAGGGAGGAAAACCTGGCCGGGGAGCGCCGGGGCCGCTCATGTCTAATCTGCTTGGGTTGACCTTGACCTGCTGAGGAGGGCGGGGGGGGGGGGGGGCCCGGGGGGGGCCCGCCTTCGGCCCCCCCCC
>JANIJG010015786.1:0-22255 GCA_024611175.1 Megaceryle torquata | reverse complement strand
ATAACTTCCTGGGACAAGAAATAGACAGCCCTACCTGAGGGAATGCAATACTGGATCTACTGGTCACCAGTGCAGGTGAGCTTGTCAAGGACCTTGGGACTGGAGGCGGCCTGGGCAGCAGTGACCGTGCACTGGTAGAATTTGCATTAGTAAGGGTCACAATCAGTCAAGGAGCATAGTCAGGACCCTGAAATTCAGAAAGGCAAATTTCCAGCTCTTCAAAGAGTTAATTAACAGGACACCCTGGGAAATGGTCCTCAGGGAGAAGGGAGCAGAACAAAGCTGGCAGATCTTTAAACACACTTTTCATAGAATATAAGAGCTCTTGATCCCTAAGTGTAAGAAGTCAAGCCAGAAAGGGAAGAGACCAGCATGGCTGAGTCATGACCTGCTGGTCAAGCTAAAAAGTAAGAATGAGCTGCACAGGCAGTGTAAACAGTGCTTGCAGCCCAGAAGGCCATTTGCATCCTGGGCTGCATCAAAAGAAGTGTGGCCAGCAGAGGAGAGAGGGGATTCTGCAGCTCTACTCTGCTCTGGTCAGACCTCACCTGGAACACTGCATCCAGCTCTGGAGCCCTCAGCACAGGAAGGACAGGGACCTGATGGAGCGGATCCAGAGGAGGGCCATGAAGATGATAAGGGCTTGGAACAGCTCTCCTATGAGGACAGGCCAAAGGAGCTGGGATTGTTCAGCTTGGAGAAGAGAAGGCTCTGGGGAGACCTAAGAGCCACCTTCCAGTACCTGAAGGGAGCTTACAAAAAGCCTGGAGAGGGCCTGGTTACAAAGGCCTGGAGTGAAAGGACGAGGGGCAATGGTTTTAAATTAGGAAAGAGAGGATTTAGATTGGATGTAAGGAAGAAGTTCTTTACCATGAGGGTGGTGGAACATTGGAACAGGTTGCCCAGGGGGATAGTTGAGGCCCCATCCCTGGAGACATTCAAAGGGAGACTTGAGGCTCTGAGCAACCTGCTCTAGTTGAATATGTCTCTTCTCTCAGCAGGGGGGTTGGACTAGATGACCTCTAGAGGTCCCTTCCAACCCAGATATTTCTATGATTTTTTGTGATTTATGTGGCTGATTTTCAGATTGTGAAGTCTTTGGATGTACTGTGGTTAAAACAGAGGTGGCCAAGAAAAGGAATAATTCTTGTGGGGTTCAGTGTCTTTGGAAATTGCATATAGATCTTTTATTGAGGCTCATATATGAAGAATGAATACAGATCTATTGTGATAAACTTTCATCTTTATTTTCTTGATTTGGCATATGCACGTATTATTCCTAACATGTTGTAAAGATATTATAAATATTCTTATTTTTACTCCCTTGCTACTCCTACAGTTACTTCTTTGTCCTCCCTCAGAGGTCCCTCTGCCAGAATCAATAACGTCCAGATCAATTGCATAATATTTCTGCAAATGTAAATCTTTTATCTTCATGGTCCTGACCAGGTAATGATTTCTAATGGAGGATTTAAAAGGAATGAGCACAGACCTTGATATGAATTGCCAGATAGATGTGTAACAAGAGGAGTTCTGAGTAGGGAAATGTAGAAGGATAATGAAACCTGACAATAATAGAAAACTGTGGACAAAGCACTGAGGGTGAGAACAAATGAACATGACTCCCATAGAACAGGGTCACAAGCTGGTGCCTGAACCGTATGATTTGTTGCCAGGAAATGGAAAGTAATAAGGTTAGGCACAGAAAAACAGAAGGGCTTATAACTTCAGCAGAGCGACATGCTGCAAATATTGAACAATAGATAGATTAGAGACAAGGGCTATTTATAATGGTATTGCTTTTTTTTCCCCTTCTTTTTCTTTTTTTCTCATGGGAAGCAACAGCAAACAATACAGACTCATGATGATGTAGGTGATAAAAGATGCAGTTTTTCCTAGCATTGTAAAAGATAGTAGAACAACTACTATGATCTGTTAGGTTCACTTGTTTCTTGTGTCTCATGCAACTAAAAAAAAAGTAGAAGGCAGATATAAAAATGGAATAATACAGGGTCACAGAGATCTTGGCTATTTATAAAGCAAAACAGTATAGTAATGGAATTCAATTTATTTCACATTAGGTCTGTACTTTGCAGATGTCTACATAGTGAATGGAGAGAAAGACACTTAGTAGGACATGATTCACCTCATCATTTACTTATCTAAAATAAGCTGGATGACTTGTGCTATAGAGGTAGGTGTCTCCACTGACGGCAGAGCAAATCTGTAAAATTCTATCAGCTTTAGATTACCAAAGATGGGTGAGACAATTCCAATAGGACTCTAGCTTTTGGAATAAAAAGAAAAAAAAAGAGGAAAAAAAAAAAAAAAAAGGAAAGGTCTTGAGGAGGAAAGATAGAAGTAAGGTGGTAAGAGTTATTATTGTAAATAATCTGAAAGTAGTCTACCAAATGAAAGAAATAGCAGAAACTTAGATTAAGTGCAAAAGCATATGATAATACCAATTTGTAGAGAGATGTTAATATAACTAATTATGAATAACAATACCATTAACAGTAACCAGAATTTATTTAATAATAAAATTAGACTACAATTTTATGTCTGGTTTAAAAGCAGTGAAAAGAGAATTAATTCCTATGGAGTCCTCCAACACACACACATATATTATATAGACTAATTAAGACACATCCAAATGATAAAATCTCCTTACACACAAAACTGTTACCATTGAAGAAGATAGTTTAAGATGCATCTCATCAAACTAGAAATATGGAAATGCAGAGTATAATGTACTGTATGTCTGTACAACAGTTAGACAGATGCTTCTGACAATAAGTAGCAGGGGCTGACAAGGCAGGAGAATTGGACATTAAAAAAAAAAGTGCATGGGAGCAAGCAACAGTACTTAAAAGGTTACTTATTATTGGCAACTTGAGCAAAGTGGAGGAGTTACCTGGGAAAAAGAATTAGATGTGGTAGAGGAGCATTCTGTTTATTTTTGGAGACTTCTGGGAGCCAAATGGGATAATGTCACTTTTTGGTTGTTATTTGTCAACACTCTGCTAAGAAAGGAAAGATTTTTGACCATCACGGCTGTAGAAATGAGAAGAGGAAAAGAGTTACATAATTCATTGTTCTGAGGCATTCACCCAATCCTTCATTTTTGCATCTGTCCATCCAGTGCAAAATGACCAAACATTTCCGAGAAAGAATGCAGTGTATTCTAAGAAGTCTATGTAAAAACATTTGATATGTGAGTGAAAAAAAAAATTATAATGAACCTGCACAGAGAAGGCTGGAAGATAGATTTAGAAGAGGTGAATTAGAAAGTTTAATATCAGGTTGTATTTAATGACTTTATATTATGGCCTTTTTAGGAATCTGAAAAGATCTATATCAAATCCTTGCAAGATTTACTGCTCTGAGAGTATAATAAGGAAGGTCTACATAGCAAGGTTGGGAAAAAGTTTGAATAATATAGACTCCCACTCTAATTATATTAGAGATTAAAAAGGGAAATAAAAATAACTTTACAACATTATGAGTAGATAATACATCCTTTATGTGCCTGAAGAAAGAGACTGAAGAGAAAGACAGAAATCTAGTGTGAGATTTTTCTGAACAGTTACACACTTTCTCTTCTCTGATTTCTGGAAACGTATGTACTCTACTCTTAGCAAGGTTCCCGTTAGCCTGTAAATGCATCAGAATATACATACCATCTTATTTTGTATTCCCTCAGTCTCCAAGATTATCCATATTTTGCCATTTGATCTTGTTCCTTATTAATGATGCATCCCATTTTCTCAACATCAGTAAATCTCATTAGCACATTCTGGGCCCCAAAAGGGCATTTTTTTTACCCTTCGGGGCATAGTTACTGGTGAAAACATCAAAAATTCTCTAGAATAGATTGTGACTGCACAGGGAACCCCCCCAGTACCCAGACACTTTCAGGACAGCCTGTTTGATCTCCTTTTTGATTAGTTCCTTAACCCCTTTACAGCCCAGCTTCTGAACCTTACCTCCTCAATTTTAATCAATAATCTCCCATGGAACAAAATTCTGAAATCCAGAGAGATTGTATCTGTCATGTTTTCCTAGTAAAGTAAATAGCTTTAAAAGAAAGACACTGGGATCATTGTCATGATCCATTTCTGAAATATTTATGTAGCTTTTATTCTCATTTGTATTTCTGTCTGTATGAAATTTCTGTATGGGTAGAATAATTATTGATCATGAAAATGCAGCAGGAAAGACTATATCTGTAAAGTATAAAAAGAGGTAGAAATAATATATTGTAGATAAGTGATTCTGGCACAAACCTCATTTTAACTTTTGTGTGTCCAGAGTTGCTCCTTGAGAATATCACGGAATTGTTTTGGAAATCCAGTCAAACATCATGTCAGGAAACCTGGCCCCAGTGGATATTTCTTTCAGAGGACGGCAGGCAGTAAACAAGGTTTTCTGAAGCACTAATTTCAGAGCTAACTCTGCCTGTTGGCAGACTGGATTTAACTAGTGGTATCTGGAGACATGTTAATGAATTTCAGATTAACAGAAGTGCTAAACCTAATGCTGTAATTAAGAAAGAACTGCCAATCACTGCCTCTTTTGCACTGGCACAATTTATTCTGTAGATTTCTGTTGCAGCATTATCATCTAGTGAGGACTGCAATTAATTGCTAAATAGATCCTAAAAGAGCAGTTCACAAGAATGAGAAAAATGACTGTAACAGAAGAGTTTACAGCCCATTCCATCACTTATATCCTAAGGATATATTATTTTGGGTGCAATTTTCTATGCTGAACTTGTCCACTGCTACTCCTGGAACAGGTCTTCTAAAAAGAATTTGTCTGTTTTAAATTAAAATTAATCATATTAATTTCTAGGACTATTGAGTGCATTATCAAGAATTATCTATAACAGGCAAGATCTGTGGAACTGCAGCAAAGATTTGCACTCTCCCCATGTGATATGCATTTTTTTTTCCATTATTTTATTGGATCTGTTACATGAGTTATATTGTCTGCTTATTTTTTTGTTACCTCAACTGAAATAGCAAGCAACACTATAAACTTAATTTGGCTGTGGTAATACCTACCTTTTGCATGCTTTAAAAATTGGAAGAAAATTACCTCTTAGTTTCTAATTATAATCTAGAGCTACATTTTTACAGAGATAAAAATATTTATTTATATTTACACACACTTTCAGCTATTTAGTTTATTGTTCAGTCTTGCTTACTTCTAGAGAGAAAGCATTATACATTGCCATGCCAGAACAAGCATAAGAGTCATAAGACTGCCTTGACTACAGGTATAATTTCTTAAACGCCTGATCCTTTGTTAGCTCCAACACCAAGCTGTTGAGGCTGAGGTACCGAAGCCTTTCTGCTAGGATGACAACAATTAATAGTGTGGATGTTCCATCGGTCACCTTTTCTTCTCATTGAGTATTGGGTAGTCTGCATTGCATAAATTCACGTAGAAAATACATGCATAGAATTATATTACCCTCTGCATTGAAAGTTGAGGTTCATGAAACAGGTTGATTTTTCAGATATTCCTCATTTTGGTATTTAACAGTGTGAAATGAGGCAGCAAAGGTGGCTCTCTGTGGCTGTTATACAACTGTTCTGGCTTGGTGGTGCAGCCAAATGCCTGCAAATATTCACGTCATTGCCATTGACCATTAGAAACTTTCTGAAAATCTGGTATCACTATAACTCAGAACACAGTTCCTGCTCATGAAATCACAGATCAGTTGAGACTGGCCCTCTGGAGATGTGTAGTCTAATCCCTTCTGCTCAGAGTAGACTGAGCTGCAGCAGCAGGTTGCTGAGGTCTGCATCCAGTTGAAGGTTAAGTATCTTCAGGGACAGAGACTCCACAACCTCTCAGGGCAATCTATTTAGTTTGCACACTAAAATAGCTTTTTATTAGGCTCAAACAGAATTTTCTGCCGTTCGTTACTTGCCTGACTATTGTCCTATCACTGGACACAAAAGAGTTTGGCTCCATCTTCTTTACCTTGCCCCATAAGATGTTTATATACACTGATAACATCCACCTCTCAGGCCTTACCTTCTTGATGTTGACAAGCTACAGTTCCCTCCCCTTCTCCTTGTATAACAGATGCTCCATGCACTTAGTCGTCTTTGTGACCCCTTGCTGGACTCACTCCAGTATGTCCATGTTTCTCTTTTACTGGGGAGCCCAGAACTGGACACAGCATTCCAGCTGTGGTCTCACCAGTGCTCAGGAGAGCACCCTCAACCTCCTGCTCAGACTCAGCACCTCATCTGCTACCAGAACACTGACCCTGTTCTGTAGTTGCCAATCAGAAAAGGAGCTTTTCTCTTGCCATTTTAAGTCTCGGGCTTCAACATCCTGGGTTTCTTCATTTCTTAACCTAATAAGAACAGACTATTCCTGATCATCCTTTAGCACAGCTCCTTACTTGGTGATGTGCATGCTCTCCAGCATACACTTTGTGCAGGCAGGGAGCCCATCATCCCCCAGCTCCAGCCTCAGTAAGAGGCCTACAGAGTGATGCATCCTGCCTTAGGAGCTCACCTCTGACATGCTGGGGTAGTTGCTCAGGTGTGTGCTGAGGATGTGCTCTGTAGCCGCCACCACTGCTGCTGAGCACGTCAACACTTCCATTAGCAGCAGGGTTTCTAGCCAGCTTTTTTGCACCCTGTGCAGAAATCACTTCTCTGGGAACTGCACTCTGGGCTGGCCCTCACGTGCACCTCTCCCAGCACCTGCTGAAAAAGTGCTTGACTCTCCCTGCTCAAAGTCAGCTTGAAACTCAAAGCAACCTTTGATGAGGAACAGCTTTGTTAGAAGCTGCTGGAAGTCACAGCCCCCTACAGCTGCCATTCCTTGGCACAGCAGGCACCCTGCCATTTCTCCAGGAGTTCCCAGGAGTCTCTGGCCATCCCAGAAAGAGTATGCAGAAGATCTACAAGTAGAACCCAGAGAACACTAAGCAAGCTGCTGCATCAGCTGCCTGCCTGTTAGCTCTATTAGCCTTAACATTCTTGTTCTCTTAGCTTTGATTTTAACTCTGACAAGAGATGAAAGGAATGAAAATATCTCCATTCCTCTTTGTATCTGGTTTAAGGTTCTGTGTTGCTGCAATATTTAGTAGAGTTTTGCATGCATATGAAGAAGGACCTAGAAATTATTACCTCTAGAAATTGCAGGACATTGTTAAGTGGACTTTTCCTTACATGGAACCAAACTAGTTTGTTCTTCTTCATGGTCAGTAGTACTTTTACTGACAAAGCTAGAGGACTTATTCTACAGGAACCATCAGGTATTGCATGTAATAGTATTCAGACTTTTACCTATGCTGTGTTCCTGAGGAAATGTTGAATCACAGTGATGCCGGTACTTGGAAATATTGTTGTGTGGTCTTTGAGTCATTAGAATTCCTGCTCCTATAGGAGCTCCCATTCCTGCTCCTGGTCCTATATCATTATAATTTATTTCACCTGGTAAATCTTTTAGTGATCTTTGAGGAAAATGAATGTTAAATTTTTCTTACGGAATATCAAATAACATTAAGGCAGATTTCTAAAATCAAGTTTGTAACCTTTTGTTTAGGCAAGCACTTAAAAATTTTCTGAAGGCATAAAACTGCAGCTAACAAGCAAGTCATCTATTGGCTGGATGAATTTAGTGACACTGCCTGTGTAGTTAGGCATGTGTTAGTTAGCTGTCTGCTTTGTTAGCGGTCACCTGAATGGAACTGTAAGTAGCACTCAGCTGGCAGAAATGTAATAAAAGATGTATTTTGAGCATAATAACTACTCTTGCAAACAAACAGAAATCATTTTGACAATATGAGAAGCTTTGTAGAAGTAATGATCTGAATATCTTTTCTCTGATTATCTTTGTTTAAATAAAATACGTATGTTTAAACAACAGAGATAAAAGTGCTAGAGATCATTATATGAGTTCAATTGACAAACATTTTTTATTAAAAAAATTATCTGCTCTTTTTATAACTGAAGGACTTTATACAGTTAAAGATACACTCTTGTATTGACTTGCTTATGAATAAATGGGTTTCTGATGATGACAGGTGCTGATCACTAAAAGAGTTGCATTCATTTGCTGTTAAAAGACGATGAGATTTCTGCAGTCAGAAACATCAAAAGAATGGGACATGAGTAGACACCCCAGTGAAAAATGGGAGAAGAAGTAACAGCAGCTGTAAATCACTGTTTCTGCTTTAAGTAGCCTGCCTTATGGCTCCTTACTGACCGCAAATCCAGCACTAACATTGCAGGGAAGATGTGGAGGTTTCAAAAGTTCTTGGATATTTTGTCAGTGACTGTCTTCTGCAGGCTTGTGGAGTGCATCTTCTGAAAGAGAAGAACGTGGGCTCCTTTGTTGGAAAGTAGAACAGAAAACTGGTATCTTCTCCATAATGCTCAATATTTGCTCCGCTTACATAAATATTTAATAACAATGTTAATGAAGAAGTCACTTAAAACCCATTACAAAAAGAAAGATGAGGAAAAAAAAGGACACAATTTAATTCAAAAGTGCTATTGATCTCAGATGTATGTGTTTTGGCCGTAAGTTCTAATGCAAAACTAAATCGCTACTGGTACAGACTTACATATTTCCCCTGGGCTTACCTCAGACATAGAGGTGTTTGAGGTTTGAGTTAGCAGTGTGGTTATGACTGAAATCTGATTCAGAATCACTTTTAAAACTTGTCAGACAGGTTTCTGCAGGTTGTGAGGTGAAAAGAGAATCATTTCTGTTTCCATTCCAGATGCATAACATTGTGATCCTCCAAATATTTAAAACTGAAAAAAAAAAAGGGGTTGGGTTCGGTTTGGTTTTGGTGGTTTGGTTTGGTTGGTTGGTTGGTAGTTTGGGGTTTTGATTTTTATTTTTTGTGTGTGTTTTTAATGAAATCAGTTTTACAGTACATTAATCTCTAATGTGTAAATATGTCTAAGGAAGAATGACCATCAGTTTTATACTTTTGTAGAGATCTGTGTGGGTTTAGATTCCCATTGTTACCCCTCGTATCTATATTTAAAATTCAGGCACTCATTTCTTGATAGTTTTACACCTTGAATAAATGCTCTGGGCAAGTGTCACCAAAAGGCAAGCAGATGTGTTAGTTTTACAGATAGTTCTTAAAAACTTAGTCCATAAGCTTCTACTTCTGTAGTGACATAATTAGCAATCAGTGTAGGATCATAGAAATAGCATAAAATAAATTTGGAAGTGATTTTGGAAGTGAACGGTTCCATTGTACTGCCAAAGCCAGGATTAACTGTACTGTTGTCACTGCTGACAGATGCTTGTCCAGCCTGTTCCTGAAAAAAATCTCCTAGAGCGATTTCACAGTCCTTGCAGGCAATCCATTGCTTCACTGCCTTCTGCTAGAGAGTTTTTCCTTAGGTTTAACTTACGTCTTCATTCTTGCAAATAAAAGTTGTTATTCAGTGTCTTGGAATAATGATTTTAACACTTCAGCTTATTTTAAACTCATATCCACAGCGTAAAGGATTAAGAGCTTTTTGCTTTCTTACTGCTTCTACCTTTTTACCTTTTCCAGATTAACAGATTGTCCATCAGTTTTTTTTTCTTCTCTGTACTAAACAGACCTAGTTCCTTTACTGGAGTTTTTGGTTTTTTTAGTCTCTCCTCTGAAGCTTCTTTTGCTGTTCCATATCTTTCCAGAAATGCTGTTCTCAAAATTGGATACAATATTTCAGTTAAGGCCTTGCTGATATTAAATGGGATGGAATAGTGTTTTAAAATGCTCTGTTTATACATCTCAAAATGTCATTTTTGCATAAAATATTGTCATGTTCAGCTTGTGACATTATTAAATAATATGACTTTAGTACCAGCCACTGGTCCTAATGGGATACTATTGCTCTCTACCAGTTATTCCCATTCTGCAATGATACGGTTAATTTTTTTTTATCATGAAGTGCAGATTTTGCCTTTATTTGTACTCAGTTATCTTCAGACTTCTTCAATTTGTTGAGGTCATTTTGATCCAATATATTTGCAGCTCTCTCAGCATGGTGTCTGCCAAATATAATAACCATACTTTGGATTTATTTATCTAAACCATTAAATAATGACTATGCTCAGACCCATGTAGAACAGTACTGCAAACTCTTGTCCAGCCTGACAGTGAAGTGTTAATAAGAATACTCAGTAGTGATTCCATCCAGGCAGTGTTTCCCTAGTTTGCTTACAAAATATCACGTGAAAGAGCATCAGAAGGCTTACTAAAGTGAAGCTGTATGACAGTATGACTGCTTTTCCTCTATCTAAAAGGCTTATTATGCTATCATGGAAAAAAAAATAATCTGATTATTTTGACATGACTTGTTCTTGATGAATCCACTGTTGCTGTTACTCTTCTTCACATCTTTCTTATCTTTTAAGTGCTCAGACAGTATTTGATTATTTGTTCTACCACTTTTTATGAACTGACATTGATCTAATTGACCTTGAATTTTGTGCCTTTTCCCTCCTTCTCCTACTTTAATACAACAACCATGTTTTATCTAATTCCACTTTCTCTGAATTTTATATTCCCTCAATTCTTAGTAAGAACAGTGTCTCTTAAAAAAAATCTTAAATCTCTTAAATCCATTAATTACAGTAAAACTCCCTTTTTATTTGTTGTTTTCTAAATTCTGCCTTTTAGAAATACAGATAAACCTTGAAATTGTGAACTAATGCAGTATTCTCTATATTTTATGCTTAAATCTTACATATGCATTATAACAATACAATAATTAGGGGAAGTTTAAGAATCACAGAAGATGCAGTAAAAGGGCCAAAGCAGAACTGCTCAAAACCAGCAATATTAAGAGTGACATTTAGGGTATATTTTTTTGACATGGCAGAAACATCCACTGTTGTCATGAAACAGACATCAGATTTCTCCTTTGCAACCAGTCTTGAACAGATTCAATGAAAAACACTTTTCTTCTCAATCCTCTCGAGAAAATTTCAGTGCTGATTTGTTTTTCACCTTCCCTAAAGAGACCTTCCAAACTATTCATATGTAGAGCTTGTAAGTAGATTACACAGAACAATCACAGGTCCATCAGGGACCAGCTGATCCCTAAGAACTGATATTTTTTATGACATCTAAAGAAAAAGTTACTATTTCTTGAATAAACTGTGGTATTTTATGGAGAAAGTGGTCTTCAAAATTTAATTTTGATATCATTATGAGAACAAACTGAAAATATTAAATTTATTCATCAGTAATTAAAAAGGAAAAAAAAAAAGGCAAGGCTGCTAACAGTTATTGTGAAAGTACAGTGAGTTAGCAAATGGATGAAAAGATTGACACCTGTCCAGGGCTGACTTACTGCATCTCTACAGTGTCAGCTCTCCTCAGGTAAGTTTTAAAATCATGTTCAATACAACGTTTCAATGGAAAGTTAGTAGAAATTAAAAATGGAATTTCAACCACCATTTTCATTCCTTGCTGTGGAATGTAACTTCTTTTCAACAGTGATGTGGAATGGTATTTTGAGGTTAATTGGTAATGCTAAATGCTGATATGAATGTGTTCCATCACAAATCTGTCTGGTTTATAAAAAAACCCAGTTTCACTATTTTAAGTCTTTTCTTGGTAACTTGTCATACTTTTTGTATTTCATATGGTTGAAAAAGAGAAAATGAAGTGGGAAACAACAGCAAGAAAAAAAATTATTATATTTACTGTTAAAATTAGTTGTTAAGATTAAAATCATTAAAAGCAATACCATTGTCAGAACCACTCTCTGTTACATAGTCAGAATTTTCTGTCATGGAAGTTTTCATGCAGAAGACCAAACTCTACGTGTGCATGTATGTGTGTGAGAGGAGGGATGGGGGGCAAGAAATGATCCATCATTTTAACAAAATTTGTGATAACTGAGGAGAGGTAATTGATTCTGTTCACAGTGGCATTTCTGTCTGTCTAGATTGTGTTTGACTACCATCTCCTGTAAGTGTATAACATCTGAGCTGTTGGAGAGTTTGCAATGTGAATTTGTTGTGAAGCCATTCATGTGAAATGTTTGCTAAGCTGTCAGCCTGATATTACTGATGCAGTAGAAACTATAAACCAGGACTGGTGCAATCTGCAATAGATTGTCTTTAAATACTCTCTATTTCTCTATCTCATTTTCATCCTGACAGTTTTCTCTAAAAGTTATAAACCCTCTCTCTCTGCAAAAGGAAGGGTTAAAAAGAAAATAAAAAGGAGATGTAACCCGGTTTAATTGCAGGGTTGAAAATGGCTTCAAATAGTTTTTGGAGAAGCAAGCTATTCTTAGGTGTGTGTTTTAAGAGAGTTTGCTTGTATATCTTCAGACTTTTGCCAGAAATTATTAAAATAAAATACCATTGGATTTCTGTAGGAAGCACTTTAGGCAGGTACACTTTTACTGTTGGGCTGCTATCACCATTAATAATTTTCTTAACTGGCTTTTTATGCAGTGCATTTTCACAGGATTACTGCATTTGTACTCCTAAAAATGGTAGCTTGCTGAATATATGACATTTTTAAGGCTTGTGTCTCGGGCAAATGTTAAACCTCAAGTTTTTGCATATACCTTTACATACTACCAAAATCACAAATGTGAGAAGTAGGCTTGCTGGGTTCTTGCATGTGTTACAGTAATAAAAAACAATTCTTTACTGCAAATGGTTTAAATTTTATGTGATTCCTATACACATAGCAGAATAAAAGTGGTCTGTTCTGGGGGAGTTAGGAGCATGCGGTAATTACCTGTGCCAGGGCTTAATCTCTCTAAAGGTTTAAAAAACAGTGATAAAAATCAAATCCACTTTCTAGTAAAGCTAACAAATAAACAAGAGTGAATACACCCATACTTTCAAGAGGAGGAATAACCCTATTTTTCCAGTAACAAACGGCTTTGCATACTAATATGAGGACTACTGGCAGGCTGCATGAAGTGAGGAGGGATTAGCATCAATATGTGTTTGAGCATTGCTGAGACTCCAGCGTAGGATGCTCCTAATTCTAGTGCAGCTACTGTCACACTCGCCCTTGCCAGCCATTGACTGAAGTTGTTTTCTCCCCAAGTCATACTAAATGGAAGGCTTTTGTAAACATAAGCATAGAAAAAGAGCTCCCTCAACACTAAGTCAGCATCAGGCCTGTTTTTAAAAGACAGTTTCAGTCTGCTCACATTGATAGGTGTCTCGTGCTTTCATTGCCATAAATACTACTTCGTGATAAACTTTCTGGTCTGCCTTATGGTTCTTCACCAGAACAGTATTGTGTCTTGTTTATTTCTTTCTGGCTGGCCAAAACAAGCCTGTCCTTAGTATGGTTTAAGAGCTATCTGATTCAGCTGGAATTTTTTAGAGGAAAAAGATATATTCATAAACCCTAATATGCTAATTATGCACCACATAAATAGGGCTGATCATTTCTGCTGATCTTTCTCTTTTAGCTCCTGGGTAGTGTTTTATTTGAAGAGTAAACAACCTAAAAACTTCCAGTCTATTCTAACTTTACTATTATCCCGAGAATAATGAGCTGTGGTGGGTTTACAGAAACCAAAGCTGTTAGAGTATTAACCTGTCTTTGTGGCTTACATCTTTTAAAAAATAAGTCATTAATTAAATGTGACTGGTTCAATACAGTCTCAAATAGACAGACGTGAATAAGAACCTTAAGGGTCCGTTCTTAGAACAGGGTTTTTCTACCTTTTACTAGACCTTCAGTTTGCAGCAGCAGCCCTTGCCTAACCTTACCATGAGAATACGTTCCATTTCCCCAGGATATTTTGAGATAGCCACGGTTCTCAAATGGAATCTGCAGGGGAGGATGAGAGAACATTGACAGAAGCCTTCAGAAATTCAAAATGCTAATATCTGGAAACTTAAACTCTTGCACAAGTTCGGCTGTTTTAACTACACTTTCATCATATAACCTTCATGTAAACACTTCCCAGGGAATGAAGATGGATAAAAATGAGAGAAGGGAGTAGGGTGGGAAAAAACCCATAATGAACAGTTAACAGTAAGCCTTTGTCTGGAATGTGTGAGACCCTCGTTCAGGGAAAGGGCTTGAACTGGTGATTCAGTGTGATCTCCTAAACTTGGGCTGTCTTGCCTTTCCTAAAAAATCCACAGCCCCTTAAAATTGTTTCCATTTTGTAATTGATATAATGATGGAATCTAAAATATTTCCATAAATTTTATCTCGTTTTGGCCAGGCCTACTGTCAGAGGTGTTAATCCTCAATGCTACAGTAAAGACTATGCTCAAGTCAGTGCAGCATCAGAACAATCTTAATTAGCCATTTACATAGTATTTGATAGAAGGGTGTACTCTGTTGGAACAACTTTTTTTGTTCCTCAAAATACTGTGGCTCTTCATCAGTGTTATATTAGAAGCCCTGGTATGATTTTGAAGGTGCTCGAAGCTCTACATGTAGTTTGAACAGTGCTAATGGTCACATTGGTGTGATAAATCTTCCCTTCACACTCAGCCCAATCTAAACCAGTAAATGAAAATGCAGTTGTTTACCTTCTGAGGTTTGCAGAAAATTAGATTCTAATGAAATATTAATTACTGAAGATGTGCTACCCTTAATTGTGTTCAGGGATCAGAAACAATAATGTAATTCTTCTTCATTATACAGAAGCTCTGAAGGAAAGCACAAAACTAAGGAAACTGAGACTTAAGTTCATGTGAAGCCCCTGGTACATTTTTCTGGCCTTCTGTATCTTGTTGAGATGCCTCATATCATCTATGTCACACTGCACAAAAAATGACAATAATATAAAAGGATATCATCATTCTCTTCAGTTCAGAAATTCAACATGACAGGAAATGTCTGAAATAATCTTGGGGTGAGAAGAATCAACTATTTTGCTCCTACATACAGTGAAGCTTCTCTGCTTTTATATGGGGTCTGTGGATTGCCCAAGTGCTCTGCACTTGGTGCTTACGAGTGACCTATGCTATCATAATTCTGTACTGCTTGTAATATATATTTTTTTTAATTTCTTCTGTTTTATCTTGGAACATTTAGATCTAAATTCTCACCCATCCACACAGGATTAGGCATTTGTTTATTTTTTGCATATTAGAAAGTTTCACTTGTGCAATGATATTAATACTTTGAAGCAAAAATTTGCTTCTCAGTATTCACAAATGAAACAGAAAGTCCAGCTTTGGTAGTAATTTGTAATATTATTTCTTGGGTTGCCCGGTCTTTTGGACTTGATATTCATGGGCTGTTTATTCATTTTCTTTGTCTAAAAGTGTCTCTTTTTGTTTAGAAATAGATATCTGTTTTCTTTCATTTGCAAAATTCACACTTGAGAATTGGTTTATGTTGCTCAAGGGGAATGACACACACTCAAGGTTGAAGGTCCTTCTAAATACTTCATGTTTGCATATGTGCATCCCACAAGATCTTAAACATACTGGATTTTGAGCAACCATTGTCATTAGAGGCATATAGCAATAGATGAGTAACTGCACTTCCAAAGTGAGAAATCAAGAGATTTTCCCTATAATTGTCATGGATTGTGAGGATTAGTGTATTCCATAGTGAAGAAATTAAGTTTTTACTATTCATTTAACTGATCTGGTTCCAAACTAAATATGTACATTTCACCCAAATTGTGTCCTGGGGCTAAAAAAACATATAACTGGCCTAATTCTGATTATGTGAATCTAAACTTGAAGTGATATTATTCAAGTCAGGAATGGGATCTAGATCTTCAGGGTACCATATATATATTACATCTGATTATTTGTCTTTAAGAGACATTGATTTCATTGCATTTGTTTTAATTGATCTTATTCTCCTTCTTGTTTGAGGAAGCCCTTGGGCAGAAATTGTCTGTTGTCAAGACATAGAGCTAATTAATGTCATTAATTCACTACACAGAAAGTAAAAGCCCAGTGTCACAGACAGGAAAGGGATGTCACTAGTGTAATTACTAACTATTTTAAAAACCAAACTGAAAGCTGTAATAGCCATTGATTGCATAGATATCATAAGTAATGAAGAAAGGGATATTATGATAAACTGATGTTAAGGATGTCAATTAAGATAATTTTATGAATGATTCACCATCTGGGACTGAAGTTGAAATTCTCCAAATTAGAAATCTCTGAAGAAAACTCAACCACTGCACATTTTACTTGATTTTTCCTCAGGCATAAGACTGCCTTTTATCTCAGCACCTGCTTGTTGAAAAGTTACACCCACTTTTTACTAACATATGTTCGTACGATAGTATGTTAGTACAAAGTCTTGCTGGTGGCTTACTGAGGTCACTCTTGCAGTGAGCAGTCCACAGCAGAGGTGTGAAATAGCTGATGGGGATGATGATTCTGTCAGTGGGCTTCATTTAAAATGAGGCAGACATGAAAATGTGTTTAGACTTACTTCTGAGCTGACACCAGCATAAATCAAAAATGCAGTTATTGAAATCAGTATGGTTTTACCAACATATTGTCAGTGTTCTTGCTTGTTTCTGGACTGTAAGGCCTGACCTTGTCCTATTTCTGCCTGTGATTTCAGTGAGAACGAGGCCTACACAGATCTAATTTACTAGTTTTCTGCCTGAGCTATTTATATACTGTTTATATATTTACATTTTATTATAGACTGCCAAGGTCTCCATGATACACACGTCTGTGGAGAAAGGTGTAATGCTAATTAATTTACATTCCTCATCCATGTGAAGTTAGCAAGGCTCACAAAAGGATAAATATTTTTTTCGTAGTAACGAGCAGCTTGAATAAAGAAAAGCCCAAATTGTTGTGCAATTACTGTAAACTGGCTGTGGTCTCTGATAAGCAAATTAATTACAGCCTTGATAGATGCATTTTTTAACTCATAGTGATAACCATTTTAATGACCTAAGATCATATTTTGGACACCAACTGAAGGAATTTATAATGGTTTAAATTCTGGAAGCCCTTTGGAAAAGACAGTTGCCATGTAATTAATTTCTTTCACTATTTCGTAGATGTGGAAAATTACTTATGAATCATACTTAGTTCTTTTGAACTTAGTTCTTTTTGAAGTTATGACACTTCCCCAGAAAATGTGAGGTTTGACACAGTTCTCTGGCCATTACAGTGAGTTTCAATCTGTGGAGGACTCTGTCCTCTTACTTGTTCTTGTATTTCCTTCTGACTCCTGATAGTGTTCTCCTGCTTTCTGAAAGGTGTTTCCTTGCCCAAATAATACTTTAAATGACAGTAAAATCAGGATCAATATTTGCAGTTGTATTTTCTTCCCGTCTTCTAAGGCAATTATCTCTCTATCTGAATTTTAGCACCCAGTAATGTTTGGGCACCTCTGCTTTCCTAACTGCTAAAAATAGGACATCCTGAAAAATTTTAAAGAATGTAAGGTTAATACAGACAGTATTTACACTGGCAATTGTGATATAGTACTTTGTGGCTTGCTATTCTGCTTTTGCTCATTGATCTACTGCTATCCAATACAATATTAAATACAGAGGAGTGAATTTTTGAGTGGTAAGAAAAAAAAAATCAGTATGCAGGTAGTATATCTAACCAGTGATTATTTGCCCATATGATCTAAATGTGAAATAGAATTGAAATGGTAAACTTCTGGATAATGTCTCTATTACTATCAGTGGCTTTTTCCTTTCTCATCTTCAAATACTAGTGTCAGAAAATAGAGTGAGGCGAATCCTCAAGAAGTTGTTTAGTCCACTCTCCTACTACTGGGCTGGGAAAATGTGTTTAAAACTGGCAATTCCACAATTTTTCCCAAACCGTTAATTTTTTAATTAGCCAATGTCACACCATGTTTATAAACCATTTATCTATTTTTTTCTCAGCCTAACCTTACAACATTTTACTACTCAAGTCAGAAATAAAAATACCTGAAACACACGTATTACTCTGGCCAGAATTAGTTCAGGGTTTTTTTGGCAAACGTATTTAAGTTACTTCCCCTGGAAATTCTGGCATCTTTCTATTACTGAACTTTTAACACTTTGACCTTATTTCACAGGCTCACTGTGACATTACTGCCATTCGTATGTCAAACCTTTTACTACTACCAGCCAAAGGAGGCATGTTAAAGGCATGCTTAAGACAGAGCCTTGAATATTTGCTGCTTCATGGAAAATTTTGCTCGAGCCAGAATTAGTTTTCTGTTACCCTAAGCAGAGAAACTATGACAGATGGTTAAATACAAAAGTACTACTCAGAATGAGCAAAAAGGCAAAGAAAGTTTAAGAAAGAATTGTGAATTGAGAACTGAAATAAATTTTTAACTTAACTTTGGGAGGTTTAGATTTATCTTCCTATGTAGCTCAGTAGACCATGTTATTAAAATGCACTGAGACTTTTATTTTAGATAGAAATTTAGCCTTGTCATAGGTATCTCAGGTTAAGTGAGGTCAGAAGGTAAAACAGCAGCATTCCTTCTTTGCTGGATTCAGGTTATATTGTGTTATACTTTAACAATTCAGTTGAGACTTTTAACTATAAATATGAAAACAATTCTATTCTGTGCCACTAGACTTAGAATATTAAACAAACAAAATATCCCATGGGGGAAAAAAAAATGATCAAACACAGGTAAATATATTTTCTGATAGATTGATCAAGGAGATACCAATACCGCATTGTACTTTCTTAAAGCTGAACTGGTTCCCTTCTGAGAAGCTCATATCAAAACTAATGGAATTCATCTTAAAAGACTGCTGTGCTGATGCTTTCAGTCTCTCTATTGCTTTAGCCAGGGTCCTCCCATGCATTTACAGATTTGAATGACACAGAAAAACAGTGAGAGAAGCCTGCAGGGAAAGAGGCAGCTACAGTGTATAGTTCTGTTGATGTTATTTCATTGCTTGCTTAAACACTTGCATTTATTATAGAATTAAATTTGGTACCTGATCCTGTTTAAGAAATACATATTATTATGTTATGCCTGTTTTTTTCCCCAGGTCTTCTAAGTCATTGGCATAAAATATGCATTCATCTAGGATGTTGTAATTATTTAAGATCTAATTATGTAGTTATACTGCTACAATCAGAGTTCAATAAAATGATCAATTTCATAGCCCTTTTTTATAAAGATGACATACAATGTGGAAAAATCACATAAAATTCTTTAGCAATCACACTTTCCAGCTAAATCAGCTTCAATAGTGCCTGGTTGGTGTAATTTTTCTTACAGCAATTAATGCAGCATACTTGTCTTACTCATTTGTGCTTAGTCTATGTTTTTTACTGTTTGTACAAACCCACCCACCATATTTTATAAACACACTTATAAGAATTTACTATACATATATATCTAATAAGGGGGTCACCAGTTTGTGATTTCAGAGCTGTAGCAAGGAATTTTATTTCACTTCTTGCACAAACTGGGAACCCGAATCCCATTAACTAGCCTGGAAACTCTTACCTTTCAGTTATTTTGTTAAAGTTCTGAAATATTATGATAATATTGCCCAGACTTTTTTCCTTAAACACACAACAAGGAAAAGTATCCTGCCAGTCTGCTGACTGGCAGCTCTGTGGTTGGGATAGTTATTTGCTGTTGAAACAGATCAAAAAGCATGCACTCCTGAAATATTGTGATGGAAACTCACTTAAAAGCAGCTTTGGAACTAACCTTTGCTTGGATCCTAAAGGAATTAGGATGCTATGCCTTTTTTATAAGTTATTACAAATGTTTAAGTTATTGCCGCCTTTGGGAAGACATTTTCAGTCCATCTGGAGAAGGCAGATAAAGTGAGACCCATTAAAACAGTGCCCCAGTCCTGACTTCCATGTTCAGTGGGTTTGACTGTGATATTTACCACTGCTTTTTATCCAGGAAAGCCATAATTCTTAAAACAGTAAGAAACATTATAGGAAAAAAAAAGTGTAAATTGCAGCTTGCCATTTTAATTAATGATGGACTAAACCAGAACTTGCATATATATCTATAATCTCAAAGTGAATTCTGATTTTATTCTAGTGATGTGTACAGTAGAATTACCTGGGTGTTGAAAAATAAATCTGTGATCACCGATCCAGTTGGATGAAACAAAACTAGGAAAGTTGGGTGAAGCAGCAGCTGTTGGCAGTCACAACTGGCTGACAATTTGCTGGCAGGGCTGCATTGCCCAGATAATAAACTTCCCATATAAAATGGAATAATGTATCTGGACATGCAGCACTACATTCAGTTGAATAGCCTGTTCTTTTTCCTTTTAGCATCTGCAACTTTTGCATATGCATACTGAAAAATGCAGCACCAAATGTTTTTAGTTACTATTAGATTTGACATGAAGAAAATTTGTCTTCTGATATAGAAATATGTTCTTGGGTCCAAAATGTCCCTTCTTACCTTGAAAAATAGCTTTGGTTTTCAGAAACAAAGTAAATATCTGAGGAGAATGCACTAAACTGAAAAATGGGTAGGAACCGTGCTATACAGATTTTCCATTAATGATTACCAAGACTTGAATTTTTCACATTGTGATAGCTACTGCTATAGATGATGAAGTAAAGTCTTTAACTGTAAAGAAGGTCAGTACATTTGTTCAATTCAAAATACAGTCTTGAAATTAAATCCTTTAAAAAGAAATCAGAAGATGCCATAATAGGTTTGAACCTTATCTTCCTGAATGGAAGATCTTTTCTTCATCTGCAGAAAAGAAAATAAATCTGAATAATTCAAATCAACTATTTATTTCAAAGTACATTATGATTAAGTGTTATATTCTCAGCTGTGTTTTGTCAAGAGAAAAATAGACATGATGTAAATCTAAAAGAGCTTTTCTTCTTTTTACTTTTCATTACATACCTTAAACGTTTAAGGCATCAGTTTTGTTTCACCTGACTTTATCTGTGAAAAACCAGACATCTAGTTTAATTTAGCCACTTAGACTCCTTGTATCGTTTATCAAAATCTAGGAAACTTTTTATGGATGATTCACTCACTTTAGAATAATATGAATCACACTGTCTATCTCTTCCCAGTTGTTATGTAATAATTTAAAATAGCTAAGTAAAGTGTGGTGAATCCTACTCTTGCTGACTTGAGTCCAGGCTCTCTTAGCTATATTCATCTTATACCACACGATTAAAAATGCGTCTTATAGAGCCCAGCAGATGTGTATATGAGGCAAGTTTCTTCAAAGTGGGCTTTCCTTTGCTATTTCTGACGTAGGCTGTAATTTATGTGACCTTTTAAGCAATGATCATTAACAAGTGATCCTGTTCGCTTTTTCTGGACAACTTTCAAATGAATCAGTAGATTACATTTTATGTTTCCTACTAGTTTAATTTTCTTTCAATTTAAAATTCTTCACTGACTTTAATTAAACTTGCCCTAGGCTTGGAAACCTAAAAAACTTTTTAATGAGCTGACTTCTGAACTTGTCGTGATATATCAATAGCCTAATAATATGGGCATAGGGCACACTGTGTATTTAATGATCTAAAAATGTGACTTTAAATGATAGAAACATTATATATCTGATTAAAGGAATTGTTTTAGTATATTGAGACTTACCTATTGCAAGTATAGACAAAGGATGTAAAGCAAAGTTACTTTATATTTCACAGGAAAATCCAAAAATGAGGGCAAGTCTAATCATGCTTGAGGGAATTTTTGGTGATGCTCTAACAGAATCAAAAGTATCTCAGCAGCCACTTCGGGCATTGAATAGGCATAACTATATTTGCTCCCTTACAGTTGCTCTTATTTTATGCATCAGTGAAATCATTACACTGCATGTTGGTAATAGTGCTTCTCAAGCAAGCAAACTAATGACTCTATCAACATTTTTGCAGTGTGCTTCTTCTACATGATGTATTGGTTTAAAAAGCTCCATTTTTCTCACTCTATCAATGCATTAATTAATAAATTAACTGCTAACATTGCTTAATGATTTATCAACTTTCAAAGGCTTACGAAAAATTTAACATTTAAGCAAATTGATTGGACCCCAAACCCATTGATGTTTTAGTCTGTGAACTTACATTCTAGACCTTATATAATGTACTTTTTTAAAACACAAAATTCATACACTTAATAGACATTGAATTGGCTCCTAATGAGTGGGGATCGGGAAAATAATTTAGAACACAGAATAGATAATCAGCTGAACCTCAGTTCATGGGGAGAATTTTAGTAAGGAAACAAATGTGATTCTGGGCATATAAATAGAAGAATGAAAAGTCTAATTAAAATTACCATCTTTGGCATTTGTGGCATTATCACTGGAAGTCATTATCCAATTCTAGT